>SJYC01043487.1:0-14891 GCA_006408675.1 Madoqua kirkii
TTTCAGATGTATATCAGAGTGATTTAGTTATGCAGATACATATCTATTATTTTGTAGGTTCTTTTCCATTATAGATTATTACATAATACTGATGATTTTTTCTTTCTTTCTTTCTTTCTTTTTTCATAGAGGGTTTAGGGCTTGACGTACCTTTATTCAGCAATTTTTTTTCTGACTCCAAAATATTTTGATGTATACAATTTTTAAACTAAAATTTCATTTTTAAAATGACTTTTGGCATGCTAATTCCAAAGATTTCACTATTGGCAGGCTGAATGTTCTCATGTACAGTTTACTGAGAATTAAGATTTCCTTGGAGCTCTGAGGATATGGGTATATATACAATGACATGTCTAAATACACGTCCTTTTCAGATGACTACGTTTTTTAAGATATGTAAATATATTTTAAAAGATTTTGTTTGTATGGTAGACACATGAAAGGTTTTAATTCTAGAAATGTGTTGCCCCCAAATGAATATAGTATAAGGAGTAAAGGTATAAACTATATTACTTTGAGAATAATCCTTACTAACAGAACTTGAAAATGTTAAAAAAAATTATCCATAAAACTTACTAAAGGTGGTAAGAAAAAGATTTTTCAAGGTAAGAGTACCACATTATATGGGAAAGAAACTGAGTTTATGTCTGATGCCAGCAGGGATGCAGCTGGGATTTATAGCTAAGGAACAGTGTGGGTCTATGGGATCGCAAAGAGAGACTGGGAGAATGAAAAGCAGTGGACAGTAACAACAGAGTGGGTGTCAGTTGGTGGAAACATTAAGAGGACCATAAGGGTGAGGGTGGGTTCTGGCTTATCTGAGAGGATCATTGCTGAGGCTAGGCAAGGCTGATAAGATATTGAGGTGAGTGAGAAGTCATGACCAACCTAGGTAGCATATTTAAAATCAGAGACATTATTTAGCGACTAAGGTCCATCTAGTCAATCCTATGGTTTTTCCAGTAGTCATGGAAAGATGTGAGAGTTGGGCTGTGAAGAAGGCTGAGTGCCAAAACAGTGATGTTTTCAAACTGTAGTGTTGGAAAAGACTTTTGAGAGTCCTCTGGACTGCAAGGAGATCCAACCAGTCCATTCTGAAGGAGATCATCTCTGGGATTTCTTTGGAAGGAATGGTGCTAAAGCTGAAACTCCAGGTCTTTGGCCACCTCATGTGAAGTGTTGACTCATTGGAAAAGACTTTGATGCTGGGAAGTGTTGAGGGCAGGCAGAGAAGGGGACCACAGAGGATGATATGACGGGGGTCATCACTGACTCGATGGATGTGAGTCTGAGCGAACTTTGGGAGTTGGTGATGAACAGGGAGGCCTGGTGTGCTGCTATTCATGGGGTCACAAAGAGTCGGACATGACTGAGAGACTGAACTGAACTGAGAACGTGTTTGATCTGATACTGAGGGTGGCCAAATCAAGGGTGGGGTAGGTTTTCTAAACTGAAGTAGCAGATTCTGGCTTAGGTTGGGCTACATGGATAGGCATCCCTGGGTAAAGACATTGCCAAAAGTTGGCAGTGCATTAATACACTACTGCTGCATAACAAATTACCCCAAACTAACAGCTTAACACAATATTATCTCATACTTCTGCTGAAAGTTGTGAATCCAGGAGTAATTCAGCTGAGTGTTCTGTCTCAGGTTTTCATGAGATTGCCATTATCTGAAGCCTTGACATGACCTGGTGGATTACCTTCCAAGATGGCTTACTCAAATGGCTGTTGAAACCAGTTTCCTTGCTCGCCGTTTGGAGAAAGCATCAGTTCTTTCCCATGGGCCTCTCTTCTGGGCTACCTGAGTGTTTTCAAGACACAACTAAGCTGACTTCTAGAGTGATCCAAGAGGATGATCAAGGGGACTTCAGTGACTTATAACCTAATCTCAGACACTTCATTGTTCATGTCTACAATATTTTAACATTACAAATGAGCCACTTAGTCCACCACACATGTGAAAGAGAGAAGGAAAAGATTTGTGGACATAATTTAAAACCACGTGGTACACACATGGCCACAAATTGTTTGCATACTTGTATGTCCAAAATGCATTTTCCTGCCAATTCTTTTAAATAATTTATTCTATATAGCATTAACTTGAAGTTCAGGACCTTGTCATCTAAGTCAGGTCCAGATAAGGATTAGGATCCACTTGTACATTATCTCAAGTGTTCTGTCACTCAGTTGTGTCCTAATGTTTGCGACCTCATGGACTGCAGCACTGAGGGCTTCCCTGTGCAACAACTCCAGGTGCTTGCTCAAACTCAAGTTCATTGAGTCGATGATGCCATCCAAAACCTCTTCCTCTGCTGTCCGCTTTCTCCTACCTTCCTCTTTCTCGTATCATGGTCTTTTCCAATGAGTCAGTTATTCGCATTAGGTAACCAAAGTATTGGAGCTTCAGCTTCTGCATCACTCCTTCCAATGAATATGCAGGACAGATTTACTTTAGGGTTGACCGGTTTGATTTTCTTGTGGCCCAGAATTTCTCAAGTCTTCGCCAACACATCAGTTCAAATTATACAAGTGTAGTTTCTCTAGACCTGAGGATCTGTGAACAGAAGAGATATATTAATCTGCTCATGTTCACAGCCAACATACAGTGGTCGATCAGGCATAGATAACCTTCATAGACACTTCTGTTCTAGAAAGGGAAGGGGAGATGGGAGTCAATAGTGGCAGTTCTGAAATCCCATGGGTTCTTTCTGGCAGTCCTTTTATTGGGACTTAAGGCCTGTAAACATCCTAGGCTTCAGTCTATTAATTTTTAATTCTACCCCCTGACGTGATTCCATTGTATGAAAGGTGGGTAGTATATGGTAGTATATGGTTACAGTGAAACAGTCTCCCTAGCTTGCTTCCTGCTTGTAGAAGGTAGAAGTACAGAGCTCTTGTTTTGTACTATTGATGTTACTTTCAGTCCAAGGTGAACTTAAATATGTTATCTTAAAAACTTGATGTGTGTCCTGATAATCTTACTGGTGCTCATGGCAAAGCACCTCACTCCAAAGCCACAAGCACATATGTCTTCATAACAAGGCCTACTCTGTCTTGGTTATCTGCTGAGATAGCTGAGGGATAACACCGTGAACTTTGGTAGATGTTTTATTGTGTGATTGAAATGATCTCTGAGTGACACTTCTAAACTCTGTGTATGACATTGGTCTGACTAAATAATGCCATGAAAAATCCCCTTCCACCTCTCTCAGGTTTAACAGGGAATTTTACAGTCACACTTATCTTTAGAACACGTTTATTAAAATAATAATAATATGAAGAAGTACTGACGTATAGGTGCTGTCTCTTATACACATCTAGATGTGTATAAGAGACAGGGACACCGTGAACTTTGGTAGATGTTTTATTGTGTGATTGAAATGATCTCTGAGTGACACTTCTAAACTCTGTGTATGACATTGGTCTGACTAAATAATGCCATGAAAAATCCCCTTCCACCTCTCTCAGGTTTAACAGGGAATTTTACAGTCACACTTATCTTTAGAACACGTTTATTAAAATAATAATAATATGAAGAAGTACTGACGTATAGGTGTTTTAAAAATGTTATATTCAGACCACCTTGTCTTAATGTCCTGGATATGGTCTTGCTTGAGAGCCATTCATTTTAGCATTTTCTATCATCTTAAAAGACTGGAAAACTTCCAAATCAGCAAGTTCTGTCTCCTTGAGAAGAAACCAGGAAGCACTTTTGGCTGTTTGAATGGAAATTCTCTTAGCTAGATAACTCAGTTAATTAGGTACAGTTTCTCCTTCCAACTCATTAGGTACATTTTCTACTTTTCATAAACTGCAGGTATAGTGGGCTTTCCCCTTCACACTCCCCCGTCTCTTTCCTTCTACCTCTCCTTTCTGCCAGGCATCCTAGGTGCACCACTGTGATTCCACTTAGAACATGTTTGTTCGGTGAGATAATGGGCATCGATTCCCTGGCTTCATTGCTTCTGCTGGCCAGAGATTATGTATCTTTCCCCAAGAACTAAATGTTTTCACTATGCAACTTCCATCACCTGGCTAGGTGTGTTGCGACAGGTCACACTCACAAGCATACTGACAGGGACTTCTACACGCACATGTGCACAAACATATGCATGCACACAGTAGCATCACTGAGAGGAAATTTTTACATATGCAGAAGTATAAGCTTTCTTTCCCAGAAACATGCATTTTGATAAACACCCAAATTTCTTTGTCCTGATTGTTTTTTTCACTTGCTCAATGATCAAGTCACTTTGCACTTCTAACTCTGTGACTTATCCTCAAAGGCTACAAAATCTTGGCATTTGCTATTGACAGGGACTGACCAGCAGAGCAGCGGGCAGGGTTGGAAGCATTTGCCATGAACAGCTGTATAACATGTGCCTGCCTTCTGCATTCTCCCATCACCTTGGACACCTTCACAGTACCAGTTACAGTGGCCTGATTCATTGCCTGTACATTCCTTCAGGGGACCAGAAAAAAAGGACCTCTCAGCTCAGCTTACTTGAAGAACCACTTTTTCAGTGTGCACCTATTTAGGTCATTCATTGTAATTGTTGTGCCCCTCTTGCTAGCCTACCACCCATTATAGCCCACAACATTCTGAGTGAGGCCCCCTGTTTTTTCTATGTGTGTAGCTTTCTGTGTGCACCTGTCTACTTGTGCCCCCAACTGCTATCTTTATGTAGCAGGAAAAGGCCAAAGAGATACCTGAGCCTCCAAAAGCCCCCAGAGACTGTGATAGGTCTGGGTCTGATCCAGTGTTGTGAAGGAGGTGCACATGGATACAGGGTCTCTTCCAATACAAAGAATGGAAACTGGGGCTGTAAAAGGAAGATGGCATCCCTACATGTCATCCCCTCTGTTTCACACTACCCATGCACACAGAGTCCTCAAACAGATGATGCCCTGGGAAAGCTGTACTTTCTTGGGCCTGACCTAATGCCTCCTTTGGGCAGAAAGCAGCTTTTCTATCTCAAAAACAAGATGGCTTGAACCACCCAGGCCTCAGTGATTTGCTAAATGCCAGACTCTCTTTTAGTTGCTCTCATTATGCCCAGATAGGACTCCCTACAGTCACGCATCCCTTTGTCCCTACTCAGTCCCCTACTCACTCCCTTGGCACATGCCAAGGAAGCCAGTGCCCTGTTGGGCCCAGGGGCATCCAAGATGGTCACCTGGAAGGCAGCGTCCCTCTGAGTGTCACCTGGTTGAAATTCCCTACGACAAAATCAGAGATTCTGCTCCAGCAAGACTACCAGAATCCTCCCTCGGGTGTAGACTTGCACCTTTGCCCCTCAAGCCCCCAAAGCCAGGTGGAATAACCCAGAGAAAAGAAGGAACTCATATCAGAACTTTCAGCACGGGCCATGGGGCATATTTTGCAGAACTGCTATTGCCTGCACCTTGGATCCTAAAACCCAGCAGGTCCTGAACTGCCCCCAGGGGCTTCTCTGTCTCCCACTTTCCTGAGGACTTTGGGGCATGCAGTTAACCCATTGTCCTTGCTTTTTCTCTGTCCCCTTCCTCACTGGTATATCCTGGCAGAGGGCCACATAGATAAACCCACTTGTGCTTGCCTTGTCTTTTGACACTGCCAAGGAGGGATGCTGGAAGTGCCGGGAGGCTTGCCACGCTTCTACCATGCCTCTCTTAGGATGCCTGTGCTTTTGCTGATACAGCTTACTTTAGCATGTCTTTTGTTTTGTGTCACGTCATGCCAGTGTGTGCCACCCTCAGGGAGGGTGTGTACTGGCTGATGGGCTGATCCATGGCAGCACTAGTCTCCAGTGCAACAGACAATCTATGACTCTTTCTCCTTCAGGTCTCTGCCCATCTCAGCAGGATCTTAGCCTTCTCTGAGTCTTGTCATAGCCATGTCCACCATTTCCAGAGGCCAGCCCATGGCCCCTCAGACTGAGCGCTCCACCAGTAGTGGTTTCAAAGCCCCACACCACGTGACTTGCTCTGTGTGAATCCTTAGACCATGAACGCCCTCTTTCCAGTCAAAACACACAAAACAACACGATAGAAATGATGTGCATGTTTTGTATCTGGTCTAATTGAAGATATCTGGAGCTATAGTGTGGAGTTACCACTGGCCATTCTTTCCTCATTCCCATTCTGGACAGGGTCAATGCAAAAGGTGACAAAAACCTTCAGCCTGATTGCCACATGACTCCACTTATGGTTGTTCAGCATCTCCTCTCCTGCTGCCTTTGTCTCGTATCTTCCCTGGTTTGAACACACACACACACACATACACACACACACAAATACAGCCAAATTATGCACACATGTGGATGCACACACATGCTCAGTCAGTTGGTTTCAGTTCAATCATTAAGTCGTGTCTGAATATTTGTGACCCCATGAATTGTAGCACGTCAGACCTCCCTGTCCATCACCAACACCTAGAGTTCACTCAGACTCATGTCCATCAAGTCAGTGATGCTGTCCAGCCATCTCATCCTCTCTTGTGCCCTTCTCCCACTGCCCCCAATCCCTCGCAGCATCAAAATCTTTTCCAATGAGTCAACTCTTCACATGAGGTAGCCAGAGTACTGGTGTTTCAGCTTTAGCATCATTCCTTCCATAGAAATCACAGAGCTGATAAGTACGGGGATACAAATGCAAATAGGCAACACAGGTGTTTCAGGAGGTGAAGAAGACTGAGTCCAGCAATGTCAGAGATAGTGACAGTAGGCAACATGTCCTGCACTTGGTCTTCCCTGTTCACCTCCTCCACGAACTCTTCTATATTTTCCCAAAGCAGTCTGAAGCTGCTTCCAGGGCAGCATGTTTGGTGGTTGAGAGACACTAAGTGGTGTATGTGGAAATTCACAGAATATCCCAAAGTCAGCACGAAGGTGCACTAGGACCCTGGAGAGGACACCCTTTCAATGATAGACCTTCCCAAGGTAAGGTGTGGGAGTGAAATGCCCAGGCAATCTCAAACTTAGTGAGCAGCAGGAGCGGGGGGATGGAAGGACCCCCAAAGAATGATTCTGACAAAGGTATTTAATGCACCCAGCCTCTAGTAGTATCACCTGGATTCTGGCGCTGCAACCACAGCTGATTTGAGAGAGACTTGCTTCACTCATGGACACAGCAAGTCTCCAAATAGTCTCAGGAGGTCGCCTGCTACATGCACAACCCAAATTCAGGCTCCACAGCTAGTTTGCATAAGTCTGAGCATCCCCATTTGGAAAAGACCAGGGTCTCAGATACTACACAGCTATCCCTCAGGGCCCACCTTCAGACCCCATCTCCACATATGTCTCTCAGTTACTCTCCTGGAAGAACTTTCCTACCCAGGGTTCTACTACAGGGGATTGCCCCACACATCTTCACCGACGATCTGCTGGCAATACGAGCAAGGTGAACCAGCAGCCAAGAAATCCAAAATCAATCGCTAACTGTGTGCAGACCCAAAGCAACCACACCTCAGCAATCCTGTTTGATTCTGAGCAGTTGTGACCTGACAACCAGCTGAGAAAGTTAAGGCTCCTGGTGTCCATGCTGTGGCTGGATGCTCCCCATTTGAAGTCCCAGAACCAGTAGACAGGAGTGGAACAACTTGGCCTATACCCTACAGAGAGAGAGGGGAGATGGGTGTGGATCCCACAGGTGGACAATCCACGGCCTTGCACACCCACACTCGTCAACCCAGGAACCACGTTTTACAAATGAGGTCAAGGTAATTCTACGTAGTGGTCAACGTGTTCAATAAGTAGGGGATCCTGAAAGGAAAATATCACCTTGCAGTGGTACCATGAATGGCTCTGCAACAACACCTGCCAGGCTACAGAGGAGGGAAAAGGTTCCTGCACCTCCTCCTCCTCCTAAGCGATGGACTTCAAAGAGCAGCAGGAAGGATACAGAAGCAAGGGAGGCCCCAGATGATGGTGCTCCTCGGAGCCAAGTCAGGCTTCCTCCTCCAATGGTTCTTGCACATGAACTGAAAGTAGTCCCTGCAGTTTTTCTTATGCTCAGAGCTCAGTTTCACTTTCAGGGTGTCCAGTGCCTGCAGCAAATTTTGCCCAGGAAGCTCAGTCATGCTCCTGGGCCTTTCCTGGCCCTGCTCATCTACCATCTTCTTAGCTCCTGGGAAAACCCCTGTTGCTGCTCTTCATCTGCCACAACCTCCACCTCCTCCACAAACTCTTCCCCAAACAACTGGTATAACTGCCTAATCCCCAGCATGTCTCTGTCCACCATCGTCCACTGCCTCCACCCTGAGTAGGGTGGCTCCTTTGCCTGGCATGAAACTGGTGGTGGCAAAGTCCAAGCCTCACAAAGCATCAAGATGGCAGGCCACCAACCCCACTGCCCTGAAACCAAGGCTCACAACTAGGAAGGTCCAGGGTCCAAGGATGCTCCTGCATGCCTCTGACTGCCTTTCACACTCCTCTTGGCCCTGGTCATGACCCCAGGCTGGGGCAGATGCGAAGGAATGGGACATAATAGTACAACAAATGGTGTGTAAATGCAGCTAAGGCTGCAGTAATCCTGTGTGATCCACTAGCTGTTTGGAGGGTGGGGGACGAGGGGTGGGGGGAATGGTAGGGAAGCAGGGGCTATTATGTGTCCTGTTGCTTGAGGCTGAAGAAAGGGTTGGTGGACATCACAGGAGAGGGTGAATTGGCCCTGGGGAGATCAGCCAAACAGGCCAGTCCCTAGGCTATGAGCCACGCACAGGCTGCTGGCCCAAATCTAGTACAATGGCCAGGAGCGTTTTGGGCAGCACCCTTATGGACATGCTCCTCGAACTTAGGGAAACGTCCACGGTTCCTGGGCTGCAGCGAACCCACATGGCATATAATGCTCCAGGGAGGTAGTCGGTTTTGCATCTGCTGCTACCCCAGGCATTGTCATTGACCACGCTATAGAAATTCCAACCACGGGTTCCTGATCTGCAGTCCAAACAGTATACTCCTGTGTTCGTCAGGAACCGTGATAACTGAGAATCTCAGAGGTGTCACGCGGCTGGATACTTTTCTCCATGGGACAGAGAATCTGTTACTGTCCTGATGCTAGGGGGAAAAAGAAAAACCCCACACCTTGCAACAGTGGATCTCCATTGTTCAGGGACATCAGGGCCTTAGGTTATAGAGCTCGCTCTTTGCCTCTTTATCTCTGTTTCTGGCATAGCACTGTTTGGGGGCATTCCTTCTGTGTGTGTATGAAGGGCTGATGTCTGTTTGTCTCCATCTCTCTACGTTGTACTGTTGCTGTCAGCCACTCTCTGGACACCAGTGCTCATAGGAAAAGTTTATCCAAGAAGATTATAGGTGAAGACACGCGCTTCTTCTCCTTAGTGAGTTTCACCCATGGGAGATCAGAAATTGTTAGCCCACAAATTCAGAGAGTGCTTTCTCAAGCTTGAAAGCCAACAGTGGGAAGTCACAGCTGAAATGCAGAGGGGCAGTGTGACCCTCCCTCCCTCGCTGGACAGACGTGAATGCTACAAAAGCCAGAGGTGGCTTGGCCACACGTTGCACAGATGGAGAAACGGGGGCATGCTCTGCTGGCCTGAGGGAACTCCTTGAACATTATTTGAATTCCTGCCAAGGAGATGGTAAGGACAGCTCCATATTAACTTCCATGACGCACTGGTGCCAGAAACATGCACTGCGGCCAATTTACCCTTTCGAGGCCCTTTCAAAGAGATCCTGTTTTCCATGTGAGAACACATTCTAGCCTGCCCGGTCGTCCAAGGCTGTGCAAGAGGATCAAGCTAAGCCATCCTTCCTATAGCCCTGATACCCAATATATGTATTCTGCAAAGAGTACAATAAGTGATGATCCAAGCTGGAAGATTCTGCAGGTAGCAGGTACTTATGCTGCAGTTCTAGTCCATCACTGAAACCACACAAAAAAGGCAAACATTGCTCATGTTCATGGTAAGGTCAGGGAAAGTATGCCTGGCACTTGAGAAGGATGGAAAGGCCCTTGTGTCTGGGTGTTTATGGGGCTCTGGGGTCACCCACTGTGGCTTGTGTCTGGGATTGCAGCCTGTTCTGTGTCTCAGATCTTCTGCATTCTCACTGGTCACCCTCAGGCACTTTCTTCCTACCTCTCCTTTCTGCCAGGCATCCACCCTGTACATTGTGATTCTACTCAGAACTTCCTTACCCAGTGATGATGAGGATCAGTATTCTGGCTTCAGTGCTTCTACTAGCTACAGTCTATGTACGTTTCCATATGGCTTTCATGTTTCTGTTAATTCAGCTTCCATCATCTGGTTAGGTCAGTTCCAACCGCTCATACTCATAAGCGTACTGGCAGGCATATGTGCATGCACATGCATAAAAACACTAACATTCCAGACAGGAAACTTGCACATATGCAGAAGTTCAAACTTTCTTCTCCAGGACCATGAAGTTTGGCAAGAACACGACATTCTTTGTCCTGGTTATTTTCTTTCACTTGCTCATCAGTCATGTCAGATTGCACTTCTAACTCTGTGGGGCAGCACCAAGAGTGCTTGAACCATCCATATCTCACTGATTTACTAAATGCCAACATTCCATTTCAAATATTCTCATTAGTGCCAGGTAGGTCTTCACAATCAGCTATACCTGCCTGCCCAGACAGCTGAAGTCCCAATGAAGCCTGTCCTTGGTTGGGCCCAAAGACATCCAAGACAGTCACTTGGAAGGCAGGGTACGTCTGAGTGTCACCTGGTGCAGATCCTCTATGACAAAATCAGAGAATCTGCTCTAGCAAGACTGCCAGAATCCTCCCTCAGGTGCCGTCATGCACCTTTGCCCATCTAGACCCCACAGCCATGGGCATAACCACAAAGGAAAGAATGAATTCACATCAAGACTTTCAGCATGAGCCACGGTGAATCTTTGGCAGGACTGCTATTGCCTAGACCCTAGACCCTGAAAACCAGCAGGCTTCAAGTTGCTCCCAGGGGCCTCTCTGTCTCCCACTCTCCAGAGGTCCCTTGGAACATGCAATAAGCCCACCAAACTTGTTTCCTCCTATTTCCCTCCCTCACAAACACATCCTGGTAAAGGGACACAGAAGTACATCCACCCCTGCTCTTTCTTTGACTACCTGCACTGCCATGGAGGCTGGAAGTGCCTGGAGGAAGTGCGTGGAGGAATGCCACTGTCACACCCTGTGTCTCCAAGGATGACTGTGGGTTTGCACGGACAGCCTATTTTAGCTCATTTTGTGTTTCGCATCACATAATGTGAGTGTAGGCCACCCTCAGAAAAATAGTGTGCTGGCTGATGGGCTGATCCTGGGCAGCACAGGCCCAGGACCTTCCACTCTCTCCTCATGTGTGTGGAAAAGTCTCCAGTGCAGCAGACAATCTGTGCCTCTTTCTCCATTGTGTTTCTGCTTTTCTCTGCAGGACCTTAGCCTCCTCACCATCCCAGTCTTGCCGTAGCAACATCCACATTTGCACAGTACAGCCCATGTGCCCACAGACTGAGGGCTCCACAGGCATTATTTTAAAGACTCACCCCATATGATTTGTCCTTGGTGAATCCATAGACCATGCACCCCCTCTTCTCGGTCCAAACACACACAATAAGAAGGTGGAAATGATGAGCGAGTTTTTGTATTTGATCTAATTGCAGATCTTGGAGCCACGGTCTAGAGTTATCAGTGGCTGTCTTTGCCTCATTCACATCCTGACCAGGGTCACTGTAGAGATATGGCGAACAACCAACCTGACAATGGGGACTCCTCCTGCCTCCTCTTATGTTTGCTCAGCACCTCCTCTTCTGTTGCCTTCATCTCGGCATCTGCCCTTGACCGGACACACACACACACACACACACACACACACACACACGCATCTGACACAACCACATGTGTGTACACACACATGCTCAGCATGGGGACACAAACGCAACAGGAAACAAAGGTGTTTCAAGAGCCTGTGTTCCTTGTTTGTGTTTGTGTCCCTGTGCTGAGCATTTGTTTATATACATGCATGTGCTTGTGTCAGCTGTGTTTGTGTGTGTGCGCATGTGTCTGGCCCAGGGAAGATGTAGATATGAAGGTGATAGGAGAGGAGGTGCTGAACAACCATAAGAGAAAACACGAGGCGTCCCCATTCTAAGGGTGGTTGGTCACGGCAACTTGGGAGATGGAGTTAGTAGTCACCATGTTCTGTCCTTGTCCATGCTTCCTGTCCATCTCCTCCTGAGCTCTTCCATATTTTCCCAAGGTAGCCTGAAGCCGCTTAATGCAGCATGTGTGGTGGTGGTGAGCCCCTGAATGGTAGATGTGGAAATTCAAAGAAGATCTCAAAGTCAGCACATAGATGCACTGACACCCCAGAGAGGATGCAATTGAAATGATAGGCCTTCCCAGGGTAAGGGGTGGTAGTGTAAGGCCCAGGCAATCTCAAACTCAGTGAGAATCAGGAGGCCAGGGGAATAGCAGGGCCCATGGAAGGATGATTCTGACAAACACATTTAATTTACCCTGCCTTTCGTAGTATCTCCTAGGACTCACACTCTGAAACCACAACTGATTTGAGGAACACCTGCTTTCCTCACAGACACACTGAATCCCCAAGCCCTCAGTCTCAGCAGGCCACCTGCTACATGCATGGCCTAATTCAGTTTCCACAGATAGCTCGCATGAGACAGATCATCCTCATTTGGGAAAGGACAGTGTCCCGGCTAGTACATAGCTGTCCCTTAATGGCCCACATCCAGACCCCTTCACCACATGTGTTTCTATCAGTTACTTCTTTGGAAGAATCTTCCTTCCCGGTGTAGTCATTCAAGGAATCATCCCACTCATCTTTGCTGATGATACGCTGGCAACACTTTGCTGCTGCGCAAAGTCAGTCCTGGGCTGACCAGGACCCGAACCCTCACATGAGCAGCCAAGAACTTCACCAATCATCAACTTTATGCAGGACCAAAGCACCCCAGCTCAGCAATCCAGCTTGATTCTTGGCAATTGTGGCCTGACAAGCAGTTAAGAAAGTTAAGGCTCCTGGTGTCCACCCTGCGGCTGGTGCTACCTGTTCAAAGTCCCAGAATCGATGGACTGGAGTGGAATGATATCCCCTATATCCTGCAGAAAGACAGAGGAGATGGGTGTGGATCACGAAGGTGAATCATCCACACCCTTGCACACCCACAATCATCACCCCAAGAGCCACGTTTTACCAAGTGATGTCAAGGTAATACTCCTTAATGATCAGTGTGTGCAAGAAGTTGGAATGGTCTAGAAAGGAAAAGATCAGCTTGTTGCATGACTGTGAATGGCTCACACCTGACCTGCTAGGATAGAGAGGAGAGAAAAATTTCAAGGATCCTCAGCTTGCCTCCCAGGCAGGTATTAAGATCTTCCACGAAGCTTTTCCAGACTGTCACAGTGTAGGAACATGGATAACATGATGCTCACAAGCTCCACTAAGTCCCATACCCACCTGAACTCAGTCTCCCTCACTGACATTCAAGTCAATCACGTAGTTGAGAAAGTGTTTATCTTGGTCGCTGATCATGACAGAAACTTCAGGATGGTTCATAATCTTCTTGAGGTCAAGGAGCCATTTATGCCACATGCTGGGCCAAGAAGAGCCAGGAGCCTAGTCTGGGGTGGAAGAAGGACACTGGAAGAGGCATCTTCAAGGATGCTGGGCACGTCCACTTACCCAGCCACTACTGATGTCCTAAGGCCCTGCCATACCATGAGACATGCTCATGGCTCTGTGTTCCTTTTGGCATTATGCATCTGAGATGGTCTGCTTTCCCCAATCAGGGGCTGTTTCTGATTGCTACTCTTCCCCAGACCGGTTTATGCTGGGGAGTGGGATGTCACTGCTTACATGGTAGGACTTACAGTTATTGTGATAAGTCGTGTCTGAAAGCAAAGGGGTTGTTGTTTGTTAGTGTATGTGTACATATGTTATGTGGGTTTCTGTATGTGTGTATGTGTGTGTGTTTGTGTGGCTCCCATATTTCAGCTATTTTCGGGATCATTCACCTTTACAACAATAACTGTCTTCTAAGGCTGCTCTAATGTATTGTCTCTGGTCATTCCTGACTTAGAGGCTGTTCCTCCTCAGATGGAGGCCTGAAGTAGACACACAAAGTCATGGCTGTGACACTTACAGGTGTCGTTTTGCCTGAACTCTACTCAGCTGTGCCTTGGGAGCCTGCCAGTTGCCCAGTACCACACTTCCTTCACGATCCAACGGCACCCATCATGTGCCCTTGCCTCCACCCCTCCTCCTGCGCCTGCATGTATGCCCCTCCTCCTCCTGAGCAGGAGTTCCAAGTGAGCATCAGAAAGGATACCACTCTGGCCCTGAAGCCAGGGACACCCTGGATCATGGTACTCCTCTAAGCCAAGTGACACTTCCTTCTCTCATGGCTCTTGCACATGAACCAAACATAGGCTCTGCAGTTTTTTTCATGCTCAGAGCTCAGTCCCACTTGCAGAGTGGCCAGCACCTGCAGCACTTTTAGAGGCAGAAGCTCACTCGGGCTTCCAGGCCTTTCCTGGCACTGCTGCTCCACAGTCTTCTCCTTTGGCCCTCAGGCCCCAAAAGCCAGGGTCAAGACTCAGAAGAAAGAAGGAATTTATATCAGGGCTTTCAGCATGAGTCATGGGGTATCTTTGGCAGGTCTTTCCCTAGACTCTGAAAACCAGCAGGCCCTGAACTGACCCCAGGGTCTTCCCTGCCTCCCACTCTCCCGAGGTGCCTTGGGACATGCAATAAGCCCATGATCCTTGCTTCCTCCCTGTCCCCCCGTCCCCCTCCTCGCAACATAAGCACACCCCAGCAGAGGAGCACACAGGTACAACAACACCTGAAATTTCTTCACCTTTCTGCACTGCCAGGGAGACTGGGTCCCTAAATGGGAAACCTCAAAAAAAGGGGGGGGGGGGGG
>SJYC01043488.1:0-13252 GCA_006408675.1 Madoqua kirkii
GGGGGGGGGGGGGACTAGCTTTACGGTTGGAAACTAAGATGGTGCCTGGTGGAAGTGACAGAGGCAGGGTCTATGTTTGTCAAAGTTTTTGATTGGCTCTCTTGATTTCCAGGCACGGGGACAATGGTGATCACCATAGAAGGCACATGACAATTTGACCTTTACTGTGATTGGTGCAACTGAAGGCACATAACGATTTGACCTTTAACATGGTTGGTGCAATTATGGAAAGCCCCTCCTAAACTCTACCCTCATCCTGCTTGCCTATATAAGCTGGGAGTCTGCAGCAATAAAGTGGAACTGCTTCGAGGAACCCTTGTTGTGTCTGTCTCTGACTTGCCGAGGGACTGGGTAGGCAGACAGCAGGCTCACCTCTCCTCAGGCCCCCTCAGCTTTGCTTAGGGAAACTCCACTGCCTCTACTCATTCTGTGGAACACCCCTCACAGAAACTGACACCCAATGTGGGAGTAAAGCTGATGGACAGAGATGGTGATATTTCGTCTCTAAAAGGAGTGATGAAGGACTCTAGGCTGGTTGCAGCACAGAGCTCACTTTAAAGGAGCATCGCCCGAGGTAAGCCAGGCTTCAAGGTGGACCCCCGCTATTTTGAGGGAAGTAGCAAAAATTCTCTTGACTTAATTTCCTTCTCTTCTTTTCTGATCTGTCCTTAATTATTTTTTCAGTAGTTTCAGTGAACAGGCAAACGGTTGTGGAGGAAATTGATAAGTCCTGGCTTCGGCCACTCTCTGGCAGACTTTGAAGGCCCCACAACAGGTAAGCCTCAGTAACTAGAGCCCAACCAGGTGAAACTCCCCTTTAATTTTTCTTAACTGAGGACATGGCCTAAAATCTTCCCTGTGGACATGGGTCAGGCACTTAAAGGCATTAGGATACCTGCCACTTGAAGTCTCCCATGACAGGATAACAGGGTCACAGAATGGGCTAGAAACCTCTAGGGTGCCCACCCCCAGCAAGAAAACTTTCATGCAACGATGCAACACATAAACAATTCCAAAAGCATACCATAAGCCCAATGTTCTGGCCGCCCCTACTCCTGGTAGGATTTTTGGTGTTGTCTTCAGTGACTTTTCTTTCTATTCTCTCTCAGCAATGTGGGAAATGACATCAGCAAGTCTGATGAGCCTGCACTCAAGGCGCTGAGATATATGCTCATAAGCAGGGGGCTTGAGATTTCTGATCCTCAGGCCATTAACGTCTGGGGGACCATTGTATGGTTGGCCTCCTGGGTTGCTTCGGCCAATCTGTTCTCTTGGAACACTTGGGATCGAGTGCAAACCCTTGCTAGGCAGAGAGAGGTTCGATACAGTGAGGGCTTATTCCCCCTTTAAGAAACAATGGGAGAACAGTTTTAGCCCTGGAGGGGTACCTAGGCATCCTTGACTGTCACTATGGACCACATAAATGGGTTACTTCTTTTGGTCGCTTAGATTGGAGGGTGCCCCAAATATGTCTCTTTAAGCCTATGCCAGATGCCCTCAATGTTTTTACTGATGGAGGAAAGAATGGTGCAGCAGTTGTCGTGTTCCAGCCACCACAACAGTCACAACAACCAGATTAACATACATGAAAATGTTTTAGGCATTGTGAGAGGTCTGCACAGTTTAAAGAATTATTTTTGTTGTCATGGCACTCACAAAAGTCCCTGAGCCCATGAACTTGTTTTCTGACAGTCTTTATGTAGTGAACTTGCTTCCAGGATTGCTAACTTCTCACAGAATGCTAGATAACAATTCTATCACACCCCTTATGATACAAGCCTGTACCCTGTTACTTGAACGGGTTAACCCCATTTATGTACATGGTTTTAGGCATCATCAAAACTTACCTGGATTTCTTTCAATGGGAAATTCCCTGGTCGATACAGCAGCCTCCCTTACAATCCGATCTTTTAACTTACAAGATGCAAATGATTTTCATGATCTTACTCATGAAAATTGGAGAGAGCTGCATAAAAGGTTCCCACATTCCTATTAGAGAATTAAATAAAATTATACATACATGTAAATCCTGTCTTTCTTATTTACAAGTACCGCCTTTACAGCCCCCAGGAGTAAACCCTCGAGGGCTAAAACCCAGTGTACTGCGGCAAACTGATGTAACTCATTATTCTCCTTTTGGAAAACTTAAGTATATCTTTGTGTCTATTGACACTTACTCTCATGGCTGCTGGGCTACTGCCCACATAGGAGAAAAAAGCAAAATATGCTCAAAGCCATTTTTTACTATGGTTTGCAATGTTGGGCCTTCCCCATCAAATGAAAATGGGTAATGGCCCTTGTTTCATCAGCCAGAGCTTACAGAAATTCTTCCAACAATGGCACATTCATCATAACACCAGAATCCTACATAACCCCCAGGAACAAGCCATAATTGAATACCATCATTGAAATTTAAAGGCTCAATTACAAAAACAAAAAGGGGGACGAAGCCCTCACCAACAACTTGAAATGGCACTCTTTAAACATTTTAAATTTTTCAAAAAATGAACTGATACCATGTTTTCAAAAACATTGGTCTAATCAAGAAATAAAACCTGAAATACAAATGAGATGGGTAGATCCTGTCAGTGGAAGGGTTCTGATCCACTCCTTACAGTGGGGAGATGATTCAAATGCATATTCTCCATTAGGGACCCCAGCCCTATATGGGTACCATCAAAGAATCTTAAATTTACACCACAAGAGAAAGATCAAATCTCAAAATCTGACAGAGATTAAAGAGACAATCACATATTGATCCCAAGAACAAAAAGTTCTTGAGGTGATCTTTTCTTCCTTTACAGATCATCAATGCATTGACCCTGCTCCTGGTGGACACTGCTCCTGGTAATCATCAGATTACCTATCCTCTTCTTGCTGACCTTCATCATTGCCACAGCTGTGCAACAGTTTTTAGATTAACAACACACAAGTTTATCAACCATGAGGGTACAACATCTGCTCAAGTATCTCAAACCAGCTTGAACACCTGAAATCCACCATAACAATACTTCAACAGCTGTTGGACTTTTATGCAAGAGCAGTAGAGACTTTGACTATCTTAACAAGTTTAAATTGTGATGATAGATATCATAATTTCTGTTTTATGGCATTTCTGGTTCTTAGTGAAACATTAAAAGAGGCACAAAATCTTTCAAACAATATGAAAACATGGGATTTAACATTTTGGAATAATCAAGATGTGATAACAAACCATCTTAAATCTAAATGTGCCTAAGGTGAATCAAATTGTACCCCAGACATTTTGGGAATAGGTGAAAAAGGGAGCAACAGATTGGACTCGATACAAAGTCCATTCATCTGGTTTAAAAATGCCTTCTACTTGCTTATTTTTGTTGTTCTGCTTGTTGTAGTGTTAAAAAAAAAAATGTTATGCTTCTCCAGGTCATGGAAGAGGAGCCCCACGTTAGGGACCCACAAAACCCCTGTATTAATTTAGCGCTTCAGGATATTAACTGAGACAGATAAATAAAAGAGTTCTAGATGCCGATCATCTAGAGAGATTCCACCTAGCCCCCAAGAGATGGCTGGATATCCAATGACGGGTAAGATCCCCAGAGGAGGGCAACCTAAAACAGGCACAGGCACGAGAGGGGCTGGCGAGGCTGGAGGTTGGCTGCCTACAGCTTTATGCATTGCTCTAGAGAACATCAATACAAATGTCTCGAGGGTTTAAATAAAATTAAAAAGGTGGGGGTGTGAGGACTTAAATGGGAAACTTCTGAAAAAAAAGGGGGGGGGGTGCTAGCTTTACCGTTGGAAAATAAGATGGTACCTGGCAGAAGTGATGGGGTGGGGTCTATGTTTGTCAAAGCTTTTGATTGGCTCTCTTGATTTCCATGCACGTGGACAACGGTGATCACCATAGAAAGCACGTGACAATTTGACCTTTAAAGTGATTGGTGCAAATATGGAAAGTCTCTCCTAACACCCCTCCCCTGCTTGACTATTTAAGCTGAGAGTTAGGAGCAATAAAGTGGAACTGCTTCGACGGAAGCCCTGATGTGTCTGGTTGTCTCTCGCTCTCCAAGGGGCTGGGGTGAAGGACAGAAAGCTCATCTTTCCTCGGGGCCATCTGCTCTGCTGAGGGAAGTTCCACTGCCTCTACTCTTTCTGTGGAGCACCCCCCACAGCACGGGGGACATGCCACACTCACACTTTGTCTCTCGGAGGGTGACTGTGGTTTTGCACAGACAACTTACCTTAGCATGTCTCACATTTTGTGTTGCATCGAGCCAGTGTCTGCCAACCTCATGGAGAGAGCATGCTGGCTGATAGGCTAATCCTGGGCAGCACTGGCCATGACGTTCCTGGGTCTCCTACTCCTGTGTGTGGAACGAGTCTCCAGTGCAGCAGGAAATCTGTGCCTCTTTTTCCTTCAAGTCTCTTGTACTTCTCAGCAAGACCTTAGCCTCCTCAACCATCCCAGGTCTTCTGTATCCATATCCATCATTTCCAAATGCAGACTCATCTCCTCACAGACTGTGGGCTCCACAGGCAGTGGATTTAAAGCCCCATCCCACCTGATTTGCTCTGGGAGAATCCACAGATTATGCACCCACTCTTCCTGGTCGTAACACATTCTACAATGTCGTAGAAATGGGGAAGGTGTTTCTATATTTCATCTAATTATAGATTTTATAGCCAAGGTCCTGTGTTATTACTGGCCACCCTTTCCTCATTTCCATCCAGGATAGAATCACTGCAGAGATACAGCACTCAAACAGCCTCAGACTTGTGATGCCTTGTGTGCCTCCTCTCTGGTTGCTTGGCTTCTCCTCTATTGTTACTTTCATCTCAGTTTTTTCCCCGGACCAGACAAACACACTAACATACACACATAAACACAGGCTATACAAGCACACATGTGTATACACTTACAGGTTCGATACAAAAACACAAACGTAAATGGGGAACACAGGTGTTTCAAGAGCTGAAGAGACCATGTCCAGCAATGTTGGAGATGGCATCAGTAGGCACCATGGCCTGCCCAGAGAGCTTTCTGTCCACCTCCTCCCTGAGCATTTCCATATTTTCTCAAAGCAGCCTGAAGCTGCTTCCAGCACAGCATGAGTGGTCGTTGTGAGATGTCATATTGTGGATGTGGAAATTCACAAAAGTTCCCAAAGTCAGCACACAGGTGCACTGGTACAATGGACAGAACACTCTTTCAATGACAGGCCTTCCCAGTGTAAGAGGCAGTAGTGTAACACAGGCAATCTTAAACTCACAGAGCAACTGGAGGCTGGGGAATGGCAGGACCCATGGAAGGAAGTATTTCTGACAAAAATACTTAATTCATCCTGTTTCTAGTAGTATCACCTAGGACTCACACACTGCAACCACAGATAAATTGAGAGAGACTTACTTCACTCAAGGACACACTGAATTCCCAAGCCCCCAGTTTCAGCAGGGCATTTGCTACATGCATGGCTCAAAATGTGACTCTGCAGCCAGCTTACATGAAACTGAGCATCCCCATTTGGAAAAGGACAATGTCCTGGCCACTACTCGGCTGTCCCTTCAGGGCCCATCTCCAGACACCCTCACCACTTGTATCTCTGTCAGTTACCACTCATGGCAGTACCTTCCTTCAAGGGGTAGTACTTCACAGGATTGTTCCACATGTCTTCACTAATGATCTGCTGGCAACACAAGCAAGGTCAGCCCGGGGCTGACCAGGCCTAAAACACTCTCATGAGCATCCAAGAACTCCAAATTCAATCATCAACTGTATCCAGGCCCAAAGCAACTCCACCTCAGCAATCCTGTTCAATTCTGGATGTTGTGGCCGACAACCAGTTGATAAAGTTAAGGCTCCTGATGTCCAGCCTGCAGCTGGGTGCTCCTCATTCAAAGTCCAAGAACCAGTGGACTGGAGTGGAATAATGTACCCTATTCCCTGCAAAAAGACAGGGAACACTGGGGCAGATTCTGCAGGTGGATCATGAATCCACTTACACAGCTACACCTGCCTGGAGCAACTGTTTACCAGCTATTTCAAGGTAATACTCCTTAATGATCACAGTGTTCCAGAAGTAGGTGTTGTCCCAAAAGGAAAAGATCAGCTTGCAGCTGGACCTTGGGTGGCTCTGCCCCTGCACCTTCCAGGATAGGGATGAGGGTAAAGACACAAGCTTCTAGGTGCCTCAGCTTGCCTCCTAGGCAGGCATTAACAGTTTCCATGGAACCTCTTCAGGTTCTGACATCACATGAACATAATAACCTGATTCCCCCAACTCTCCAACAAGTCCCATATCCACACGTCCTCATTCTCCCTCAATGAACTTCAAGTCAATCTTATAGTTAAGAAAGTCTTTATCTTGGTAGTTGGTCATGACAGAAACGAGTGTGGTTCATAATCTGCTTGAGGTCAAGGAGCCATTCAGGCCACATGCTGGGTCAGAAGATCCAATAGCAACAGCCCTAGTCTTGAGTGGAAGAAGCACACTGGAAAAGTAGTTTCCAAGGATGTTGGGAACTTCCACTTGCCCAGCCACCACTGATGGCCTCAGGCCCTGACATACCATCAGGCACACTCATAGCTCTGTATTCCTGGTGGTGTTCTGCATCTGAGGTGGGCTGTATTCCCCAAGCCGTGGTTATTTCTGACCGCTGCTATCCTCCTCCTGACTTGTGTGTGCTACATAGTGTAATGTCACTGCTTACCTTGTCAGAATTTGCATTCCCTGTTGCACATTGTGTCCTCAAGCAAGAAGAGGGTGTGCATGTGTATGTGTGTGTTTATGTTTGTGTGTATGTGTCTGTGTGTGTCTGTGTGTGTCTCTGTGTGTGTCTTCCCCAAGAAAGCCCTGGGTCTCTGACCTGTTCCCTGTCTCCACAACATATGGTAGGCATGTGTCTGAATTTGTCTGGCAATCAGAGAAGATGAAAGTAACAGCCCCTTCCAGTTCCACCTTGCTTGTAGACCACTTCATGCTTTTGCATTGCACTAGTAAGAGCCACTACAGGGGCTCTGACTGACGATCATGGGTCTTGGACTCCCTCTCTCTCAGCTATTTCCCGGGATCATCCACGTTTACAATAACTGTCTCTGGTGGTTGCTCTGGTGTACTATCTCTCGTCATTCCTGACCTAGAGGCATCAGGTGCTGATCGTTCTCAGATGCAGGCCTGAAGTCATGGCTGTGACACTTACAGCTGTGGCTCTAACGGACTCTTTTCACCTGTGCCTTTGAAGCCTGCTTCTGCCCTCAACAACACTTCATTCAGGGGTCTCCTATGCTTCCTCTGTTCCCTTGCCCTGCGGCCTTACCAGTTTTAGTAGGATCTCAGTACTATCATCTTGAAGGCGTCTTTGCCATTCTTTAATCTGATTATAAAGCTCACACATTTTAACAGCATCATAACACAATTTTTCTAATGTGCAATGTTTGAGTTTGATGAGCTCTTGGTGAATTTCTTGGTTTCAGTTAGAAAGCACTGCATTACTCTTAGGGCCTCTAGAAGCTTCTGAAACTGAAGGAAAGACTAGAAATGTTCCAGACTAATTTGATTATGATATAGCTTTCTAAATAAATAGATTCTGCTTCCATGCCACCCCAAAAAAATACCCCTAACTCCTGAAGATCTTCATTATTTTATTGCAGTAATCTGGTAGAATTGAGATTTCTCAGTGCTTCATAATTTCATCAGTAAGGTTTTCTGAGGTAAAAACATATTGGAGTTAGTTTTTAAATTAGTCCTAGACTCAGTAATCAGGGGAAAAGAAAATAAAAGGAATACAAATTGAAAAAAAAAAAAAACCTGTTAGAAGATAACATGTCCCTCCACACAGTGAACAATAAGGATGTCAATAGAAAATTACTTGAGCTAATCAATGAATAGAGTATAGCTGCAAAGGAATACAAATTGAAAAAAAAAAAAAACCTGTTAGAAGATAACATGTCCCTCCACACAGTGAACAATAAGGATGTCAATAGAAAATTACTTGAGCTAATCAATGAATAGAGTATAGCTGCAGAATATAAAATTAGTACTCAGTAATATCTTCTACTCTGATACATTAGCAATGAAAAACAAGAGAACTTAAGGAAATTATCTCATTCACCATCCAATGAAGAAAAACAAATATTTAGGAATATATTCACTTAAATCAAGGACCTGGTATAGAAAACTATAAAACCATGGTGAAAAAAATCAAAGATGGCACAAATAGATGAAATACACCACATTCTTTGATCAAAAGAATCGATATAGTGACCATAGGTATGCAACTCAAGGCAATCTATCAGTACATACATTCACATTGATATTTTTAGATTTAACTGTGGAATCCCTATCAAAACTCCAATGGTGTTTTTCACTGAACTAGAATAAATAATTTCACAATTTGTGTGGAAACACGAAAGATCTCCAGTGAGCAAATTGCTCATGAGAACCAACGGAAATGGATGTCAGCCTTCCTGAAGTCAGACTATAGTAAACGCTACAGTCATCAAGATTTAAGGTACTATTCCAAAGACAGAATTACAGATTATTGGAGCAAAATAGCAAGTCCAGAGTTGAAGCCACACACCTACGGCCTCCTTGTCTTTGGCAGAGGAGGCATAAATATGCAACAGAGCAAAGACAACTTCTTGAACAAGCAGTATGGGGAAAACAGGTCAACCACATTAAAATAATGAAACGTTTTCTCATGACACACACACACAAACAAATGCAAAATGGATTAAAAACCTAAGAAGAAGACCAGAAACTATAATGTTCTTCGAGAAAAACATAAGCAGAACACTCTCTGACAGAAATCACAGCAAGACTTTTTCCTCCATGACCCACATCCCAGAGTAATGGAAATAAACACAGAAAAAAACAAAAGCAACCAATGTAAATTTCTAAGCTGTTGCACAGTAAAGGAATCTATAAGCAAGATGAAAAGACAGTTTTCAGAACTGGAGCAAATTTCAACAGATCCAACTGCTGAAGAGTTAATCTCCCACATTTGCAAGCAGCACATTCAACTTAATACAAGAAAAATAAACAACCTGACCAAAAAGTCAGCAAAAGAACTGAACAGACATTTCTCCAGAGAAGATATACAGAAGGCTAATAAACACAGGACAGATGCTCAACATCGCTGTTTATCAGACAGATGATAATCAATACCACAATGAGGTGTCATCTCACACTGGTCACAAGGAATGTCACCCGAAGCCTCAAATAAGAAACACTGGACAGGGAGTGAAAAGGTAATCAACTTACACTGTGGGGTAGGAATGGAAACTGGTATATCCATAACAAACCATATGATTTCTTAAAAACCTGGAAATAGAACTGTCATATGACCAGCAATCACCCCAGCATACATCCAGGGAAAGCAGAACTGACAGAGACACATATGCCAATATTCATCCTACAACTGCTGGGGTCCAGTCCCTGCAGGATCCAGGCAAACCCTCAGGAGAAAAGGCGTTGGTGAATTATTTAGAGAGAGAGAAGGAAAGAATGTTGTAGATAAGGAAATAGAGGAGAGAAAGGCTGATATTCTTTGGCCAGGCTTGAAAGTGAACAGAGGGAGTTTCTGTGATTCAAAGGATCAGCCTGAAAAAGAGAAGGAGAGAGAAAGAAAAAAAAAAAAGGAGGGAAAAAAGGGGACAAAACGGGGTGACCAAGCTTCCCCGTTGAGCAAGGCCCATTATTTTATTTTCAAAAGGGACTTTTATACCTTAACTTGTTCATAGAGAGTAATGAAAGATGCAGTGTCACACAGAATCAGCCCAAACGTTGCATCTGTTTTGTCTTTATCAAAACCACGTGGTTATTTTCTTTCTTTCTTTCTTTCTTGCTTGCTTGCTTTCTTTTTTTCTGCATACCTTTCCCATAAACAGTCTTGTGTACATTATCTTCAGGGCTTGGAGGCCTGTAAAGAGTTTATGACCCTCTTTTGATAAAGGCTGTTCAATCAGAAAACTTATTTTTCATTGAAATGTGTTTTTTTTTTTCTTTCCTTTTCTTTCTATTTCTAATCTATATCAGCCTGAGAAAGTAGCAAACAAGTTACATTCCTCACGGAGCAAAAGTGCAGTGAGTTACAAGAAGGAAAGGACCAATTAGCTCTACGGTCTGATGTGGTTAATTTCAAAGCTACACTTGTTTTTCTTACATTCCAACTATGTTGACTAATGCACTTCAAGGTGCACAATGGATGAGATATGGGAACTTAGCAACAAGCATTGGCCCAATAATGAAATCATACAGAAGCACTATTCTAATAACTTTTAACTCTTTGAAAGGCTCTATGTTTTAGGCTTTCCATGTTTCTCACAGTTGGGAGGCTGTGAACAATCTTATGCATAGCTGCAAGAGTCTGGATAAACCTGCCAAGCAAGCTAGAATGCTAACAGAGGGGGTTTGCTTCAAAATATTCCTCTCATATCCAGGAGACTTATTGGCTAGAGCCCTAAGCTGATTTTTGCTCAAGAAAGGTGGTTGTGGATAGCCCCATATATGTCAGGAGAGTTGGTGAAAGGCAAACATAGTAAGACAGACTGATTCTGGTTTTAGGGCAGATGCTCGAGCAGGTCTATGGAGCTCCTTGAATCCTAAAGCCTTGCTTAACAGTACTCTTCAAAATGACCTTGTCATGGGTGGGATCTCCAGTGCTGGCTCCTGGCACATGACTATTTACAATAGTTAGGAAATTGAGGCAATCTATTAATCCACTGCAGGTGACTGGATAAAAAAGTGGTGGTATATTTAAATGGTGGACTATTACTCTGCTGTGGAAAGGAATGTATTTGAGTCAATTCTAGAGAGATGAATGAAACAGGAACCTCTTCTACAGAATGAAGTAAAGTCAGAAAGAGAAATACAGATACTGTGTAGGAATACATATCTATGAAATTTGGAGAGATGGTCATGATGATCCAACATGCATGGCAGCCAATGAGACAGAGATGGAAAAAACAGGCTGTGGAGAGGGCAATGTTGGGATGATTTGAGCGAAAAACATTGAAATATTTACATTATCATACATAAACAGATGACTGCTACAAGTTCAATGTATGATGCAGGGCACCCAAAGCAGTGCTCTGGGATAACAAAAAGCAGTAGTCTGGGGATTGAGCTGGGAGGAAGTTTCTGGATGCGGTAACACGTGTGTACTGGTGACCTACTCTTGTTGACGTAAGCCAAAACTAAACCAATATTGTAAATTGAATGTCTTCCCATGAAAATAATTTGTAAACAGGAAAAGGCTGCTTCCTGAAATTTCAGTATTGGGAATCCATGGTCCAGCCTGTTTTCTAAAACTATGTAACAATGTCTGATTTGAAACATGGTAATTTCAATTTTTGATGCCAAGACATGTTTTTTCACCTCTGAAATCCTACAAAACAAAAAATAATTTGTAAACAGGAAAAGGCTGCTTCCTGAAATTTCAGTATTGGGAATCCATGGTCCAGCCTGTTTTCTAAAACTATGTAACAATGTCTGATTTGAAACATGGTAATTTCAATTTTTGATGCCAAGACATGTTTTTTCACACTCTGAAATCCTACAAAACAAAACTGTTAAGTTTCCATTAAAATATTACTTTGTGCTCCCCTCCAGGGCATCTTACAGAATGTTTCAAATGACTGGAGAGAAAGCAAACAAAATCACTCACTTTTTAACACCAATTAATGTGGGACATTAAATTTTGAATCAAGATTCTAGGCCTGACAAAAATTTATCTATACAATTTCTGCTTGACATGTGTCAAGATAATTCTTCCATGTAAAATTGCACATAAGCAACTCCAGAGGAAACACTAAGCCTCACAGTTCCTAGAGAGTGAAAATAAAATGTGCTGCCACCAGTGTTTCACTGCATTCAATTTCTTGTATCTAAATACTACAAACTGGCTTCTCAGCATCAGAAAGTTCACTTCTAGTCATGGGAAGTCTAGCATCAGTGTGCTGGAAGGGTTCTGGTTCTGGTGTATATCCTTCTGTGGTTTGCAAACTGCTGAGTTCTGGCTCCTCTGATAGGGCCAACCCTTTGTGGTCTCCTTCATATGTAGAGAGATTCCTTTCCCAGCAGTTCCTCCATGGTGGCAGAAGGACATCCCAGTGGGCCTGCTTCCCAATACTATTATCTTCTAGGTTTAGGGCATCAGTATGCAATTTTTAGGAAGATTAAAACAAACAGACAAACAAGAATACAATGATCAGTCCATGACAACTAATGAACATAATTTAAGTGTAGATTAAATCTTTGGGCAAACCTGTATGTGTTTGAAAAAGTCCACAGATAAGTTTTTCACTGTCATGTGTGCAGATTCTGATATTTTTGGCAAAGGGTTGAAAAAGATAAGTAAAAAGACTAAATCACTAGGAAGTTTTGATTATTCATAAAGTCTGCTTCTCAAGGTATTTCTTGATGATACTAAAACCAATCTTCCTTTTGAAATACATTCAGCACATAAGGGTTAAGGACATTCACAGATGAAGCACCACATACCACATCAGTGAACTTTTCCTTGTTTCTTTTTTTTCCCTTCTTCTTCTTCCTCTTCTTCTTCCTCTTCTTCCTCTTCTTCTTCTTCTTCTTCTTCTACTTCTTCTTCTCCTTCTCCTTCTCCTTCTCCTTCTCCTTCTCCTCCTTCTCCTTCTCCTTCTCCTTCTCCTTCTCCTTCTCCTTCTCCTTCTCCTTCTTCTTCTTCTTCTTCTTCTTCTTCTTCTTCTTTTTCTTTTAATGTATGCACTCAGTTTTTCAACTTGGAAAAGTAAACTCTAGCAAAGTGAAAAGGAACCATCAGAGGGTTTGCTGCTAAGTCACTTCAGTCATGTCTGACTCTGTGCAACCCCATCGATGACAGGCCACCAGGCTCCCCCATCCCTGGGATTCTACAGGCAAGAAAACTGAAGTGGGTTGCCATTTCCTTCTCCAATGTATGAAAGTGGAAAGTGAAAGGGAAGTCTCTCAGTCATGTCCGACACTTAGCATGGACTGCAGCCTACCAGGCTCCTCCACCCATGGGATTTTCCTGGCAAGAGTACTGGCGTGGGGTGCCACTGCTTTCTTCGATCTGAATGTTTATGCTCCCCTTTTTTATATTACAGAAACCCACTAAATGTGTATTCCCTGTAAATTCTCAGAAGAAATGTGTTTCAGAAATTACTTGCTGAATGGTCTCTCACTGAACATGAGTATAATTTTATTGACTTTAATGAACTAGCAGTGAACTTCATTTCATCTTACTAGAGAGGATATATTCAAAGAACACTGGT
>SJYC01043489.1:0-40221 GCA_006408675.1 Madoqua kirkii
TTAACAAAGAAAAACTTTCAGTTTCAAACTATGCCAAAGCATCTGGCTTTAAGCAGCACACATGTAGACTAGGACTTGGTGAACTTGAGGACTGAAAGCATGTCTTGGCCTGCTTGCCTGGAAAGGGCAGTGGTCCCTTGTAGACCTTTTGTCTTCATTATTTTCAAAATTTCTTCTAAAATGAAAATTAAAAGATAAAATCCAATTAAAACATTTGATGAAGTGTGCACAATCACTACACAGTTTAATAAGATAAACAGGCTATTTACAAATTCCACTCATCTGAGAAAACAGTGAACACCATGTAATTTCTATTAAAGTGAACTTGGACTTCAGAGAGATGATGAGCGCACTCTGTATTTTCAGGGTGTTGCTGAGAACTCTAATCAAGAGTGAATGACTGCACTGCGGTGGCAGCCTGCTCTGGACTCAACAGAAACAGGAATTATACTCGCTATTACAATAAATTATTCATTTTTGAGTTGCCTGGCTCTAATCTCTGTCCTACATTCCTCCTTCTGGATGAAAAATGCCAACAAGGGTATTGGCAAATCATACAGTGACGTTGAAAAGTGGCAGTAAATGAAACAGCTTATTTTTTTCAGGAGTACTGAAAAAAGTAAAACCTTCCCTTTGTTAATATATAGCACTACAAAGACAAAACCAGGAAACTGGAGTTACCAAAAAAAAAAAAAAAAAAGACCACACACACACACACAACCCACATCCCCCCACAAACCAATAAGACTAGTAATTATGATGTGATCTGAGGGACTAAGAATATAACATACCACATAAAAATCAAACCTGAGATGTACAGAAAAGAGAAAAAAGATTACAGTCAATTTAGTTACCAGCTAATCTGAAAGCCAGGATATAAAAATCAGTATCGGGAGATAGCTTTCATGATAAAACTTCAGATGAACTAAAGAATATACAGCAGAATGGGCCAATGACATAAAAGACTAGAAAATAGATTTCACAGTACTAACAGCTGTTAGGAGAAGAAATCACAGACTCTGTATTTGAGTACTGGTTTATAATCAGGGGAAAACCCCTTAGAGACACAATACTCTTTAAAATCAGAAAAATCTACCTCTTAAAAATCTCCTCTTTCAACATGAATGGTATGTCTGTATTAGCAGTTGTCAGCATTACATTCATTAACAAGCTGGGTTACTTAATTACAGTCTTTGACACAAGTAACCTTGATTTCAGCTAAGGAAATGGTTAAAAGATAAAATGGTCTGTATTACCTGGATTGTTTTCTTTAATGGTGACTAAATAGAACAAGCCTCTTGGTGAAAGGAGATCTGGAGCCAGTGGTAAGAATCTGTCTATGACTTCACGACCGTTTCTGCCACCAGCCCAAGCCGCCTGTATCCCACGGCCTCTGACCTGCACCCAATTATAAAGATTATTCTAAGTTACACACAAAAAACGGAATCTTTTTGACAAGCTACGATGACCAAACAGGTATGTATTCTGTATTTGACGGCTGATGAGGAGGTAACATTAGGAAAGTAACACTTTTATCTGTACAGTTAGGAAAATGATCCAAAATAAAAAATCTTTTTATCCATTAGGAATAAATGAGGAAGTATATTTAAAGTTTGAGAACAGTACCCTGCACATAATCATGTGGCTTAGTAATAGCTGTTACCATCAACACGTTTAAATTCTTCTATTTAAAACAGAACAATCAGAAGAAACTAGACGGGAGAACTTGTATTATAAGAGATCTACTTCACAGCAACAAATCTGACAACGTCCCAGAGCAGCCAGCTCTCTTAAGATACTCAGTATCACAGCCCTTTCTTAGGATCCCATTTATTATATAAAGATAAAAGGAAGCACTTTTTCCTATAACATCTTATTATAGAAACAAAACCTTGAGAGTTTATACAGCATTAGAAATCTTTATAGCCTTACCACTGTATATTGTTACTAAAACTAAGGAATATATTGAATAAATCACTTAAAAACTACTTAAACTCTAATATAATTATTTTCTTCTTAATCTCTTTAATGGTTTTTGTCCATATTTCAGTTTAAATTATCTATGTACAACTGTACACTCTACTTTTATTCATTTGTCAAGGCATAAAAGTAATTTCTTTATGCCTATAACCATGTTTATGTATACTTAAAAGAAGTATGTTCATACACCTTAAAAAAAAACCAAAAACTGTACTTTTCCCCTTTTATTTGTTCATCTGCTCCCCTCCCATCTTCTATACACACATTTTTCTTTTTTGTCCATGTTCTACAAAGACAGGACTGTATCTACATTCTTACTTGTATCTTACTTTTCTCACTCAACAATACCCTATAGAAATCTGTGTGTGTGATCAGGTATAGTTCAATTTCATTTTTCATGGCTACATAATATTTTATGGTATAAAAGTATCAAATTGCTGGGCATTCAGCATGTCCATTTGCTTACTTTTTTTTGTATTTAAATTATTCTCATACATGTCATAAGCTTCTCCATAGCTTCTCCAAAGCTTTCCCACAAAGTTAATCACAGAAAGGACTTCCTCTTTTTTAATCCTGACCTTCCTCCTGGAAACTTCCTTTCCCAGCATTCCTAGCACTCCCTTTTTCTGGGGCTCATGTCTTCCTCCTCCTTGGCTTCCTCCCTTGATTCAGAGGAGCCCACTCTCTGAACGTTTCACAGGGTACACTGCTCTGTGGAAAGGGTGCATGGTGATGGCCTGTTTAGCATGGACTAGGAGCCCTCAGTGCTGGACCCTGTCTGTCTGCCTTCTGGGGATGTTCAGCCAGCTCTGTCTCCTTGCACTGGGGACGGCCCTTCAGGAGGATGGCCTGGCACCAACCACAATCTCACAGGCCACAGAGTGGAGTTCTCATCTTCGGAAAGAGGGTCACCTTTGGTGGCCTGCTGACTGCCTGCTCCTAATGCTTGACAGGTCACAGGTTCAAACCACAATATCTAACCTCACGTTTAGGGATGGAATAGTAAGTATAGACACAACTTCTTATATGCGCAAACTCCTGATATTTGTATGTTACATCTCCTGCATCTAACCTCTAATTTCCCTAACTTTTACCTTCATGATTTCATTCTTTTTATCTTCATAAACCAAAATAGTTTACTTGGCTTCCAGACCACTGGTTCAGGTCATGAGGGAGACTATAGTCTCTCAATTCATTTCCTAATGTTTTACATCGTAAAACATGTTTTTAAGCTCCAGGAAATCTTTGTTACGCTGCGTTTTAACCCTGCTAACTGCTCTGCTAGTGGATGACACTAGCCTTCTCTGTTGGAGCCTTGACAAAGTCCAAGACACTGCCCACACTCAATTCTCTGTATAATTACACACATAGCTTAGTAGTAGGAATACAGCAGAGAGGAAGCCCAATTGTGCCAGCACATTCCCACAATCTCCTCTTCACTCACTAGGCTTCCCAGTAGTCTGTGGGCCTGATAAACCATGATTTACTTGTTTCTTTTCTGTTACATACTTAGGTTCATATTACTGGCCATCATATACATGGCTTAGAGGGTAAAGCGTCTGCCTGCAACGCACCTGGGTTTGATCCCTGTGTCGGGAAGATCCCTTGGAGAAGGAAATGGCAACCCACTCCAGTGTTCTTGCCTGGAAAATCCCATGGACAGAGGAGCCATGTAGGCTACAGCCCATGGGGTCACAATGAGTTGGACACGACTGACAACACATTAGACACACAAAAGGTGCAATAAACATATTTTTGCAAATTACAACTTTTATTCTGTTGTTAATGATTTTCCTAAATGACATCTCAAAGACTGAGGTTACCATTTCTGTGCTCTTGATATTTATTTCCACAGTGCATTCCTGAGCTGCATGTATTTTATTAGCTGCACTTTCCTCAACTGCTGCTCACCTTATGACAATGACTTTCCTTCTCAAATGATTTCACATGTCAGGAGAGCAACAGCTTCTCAGTAGGAGCGGCAGCAGCAGTACAGACCTCTCCCTTCTCGGTGGAGATGAATGCAATATTTATCAGCCTTGCTGATAATCAAAGAATAAAACAGGTATAATAATTCAAAGGAAAGCAGGCCTTAGTCCATTATTACACTTCTGTCTGCTTTGTCCATTCTTTCTTTAAATTGGGAAGTGGTTAATATGGTTGGCTTCCTTGGTGGCACAGAGGGTAAAGAATCTACTTGCAATGCAAAAAGCACAGGAGAGGGGGTTTTGATTCCTGGATCAGGAAGATCCCCTGGAGAAGAACATGGCAACCTACTCCAGTATTCTTGCCTGGGAAATTCCATGGACAGAGGGGCCTGGCGGACTACAGTCTGTAGGGTCACAAAGAGTCAAACATGACTGAGTGCCTAACACTTCTAATATGGTTTACCTCTTCATGACTGAAAACTTTATAATTATGTATTTCAAGCTTGTATCTTTTCCTACCTGAAGTGAGAATTGGTTCTCTTCTTCCCCCACTTCCAAATACTTGTGAAAGGAGGAAACCTGAGCCTTTCAGAGATAATTCCTATGTGAATTTTAGGCTGAGTAAAATATTTTGTTTTGCAGATTTGTTATTCATGATAAAGGTACACACACACATACAATTTAAATACCATGGCCTGATATGCATGGAATTTTAAAGACTAAATATGGATCACAGTTTGAATTTCCATTAATTCTAGGCTCCTTTCCTATGTCTACCAACAGTATTCAATAACAGACAATTATGAGTAAAATCGGGCTTCCCTGATAGCTCAGTTGGTAAAGAATCCACGTGCAATGCAGGAGATCCCAGTTCGATTCCTGGGTTGGGAAGATCTGCTGGAGAAGGGATAGGCTATCCACTCCAGTATTCTTAGGCTTCCCTTGTGGCTCAGCTGGTTAAGAATCCACCCGAAGTACAGGAGACCTCGGTTCGATTCCTGGGTTGGGATGATCCCCTGGAGAAGGGAATGGCTACCCAATCCAGTATTCTGGCCTAGAGAATTCCATGGACTGTATAGTCCATGTAGTCACAAAGAGTCAGACATGACTGAGTGACTTTCACTTTCACACATTACTAAAATCAGAGCAGTCTGTTATTAGCAGCTGACTGATGTCATATGATGAAGTACATTTGATCTGAGATAGAAAACAGCTGAAAATATTAGTAAGTAAATTTTGCTATACATCTTACCTCTTCAGGTGGAGTCACAACGTAAGGAGGATTAAACACAAGAAGATCAACACTTTCTTTCAATCTTGGTAGCAAGCCTTTGACCTAAAAAATGTTCAAGAGAGTCAGAATTTTAAGCTAGACCCAGAAATAAATAAATAAGTAAATGTTTGGATAGGTGGATCAATCAATCACTCTTTAAATAGATTCTCCCACGTTTTTAGACAAAAGGGTGTTAGAGCCCATATTTAAGACAGAAATGGAGATATTTTTGTATTTTGATTCAGATAAAAAAAATGTTTCTGAACACTCTGCTCTTCAATAGCTTTAATAGCTACACTCTGGGCTCACTTTTAGAAGATAAAAGAAGGAGGAGGCAAGCTCTCATATATTTTACATAGATTTGTACACAACTTTAAATTTATAGCTGCTAACTAAAATACTTATTTTCTACAACTAAGGGAAATATTTTATAAGATGACAGAAAACATATATTAATGACAAAAATACCAGATAATGAGGCTGTACTTTCCTTTCTACTTCTTTAGTAACTTGTAAATGTACTGGCTGAAACAATTATGTATCAAAGAAAAAAAGAACTAAAAATAGTGGGAAGAGACACTAAAAACATAAGTTGTATGGCATCTTACAAATCTTTGAACTGATACAACTTTCTATAGAATTATTCAGAACTGTTAAACTCTTAGTTTAAATACAAATCTAACTAATTGCTTGATATTCTAGCACAAGGGATTCCCTGGTGGCTCAGCAGTAAAAGAATCTGCCTGCAATGTAGGAGACGTGGGTTCAATCATTGGGTCAGGAAGATCCCCAGGAGGAGGGCATGGCAACCCATTCCAGTATTCTTGTCTGGAGAATCCCATGGACAGAGGAGCCTGGCAGGCTACAGTCCACAGGGTCACAGGGTTGGACACAACTGAATTGACTTAGCACACATCCACACATTTCTAGCACAAAGTATATGAAAAGAGAGAAGAAGTGCTATCTATGGGGAACAGTAAAATATGACAACATAAAGCAAGTGAAAAGACAAAGAGGAGAGAAATAAAAACTCAGAATCACTGCAGAAAATAAAAACTTAGAATCTAATAAGCCTTGTCACCATCACATACAGTACAGAATGATGACTGATATTCATATTAATGACCTTGAACCACTAAAAGGTAAAAGTATGTTCAGTTTAAGAATGTAAGGAAGTGCATAAGACACATTTGAAAAAGACTTCCTTCTAAAGCTAAAAAGGAAATACAAACTTTGTAAACAAACTCAATTATCCAAAATAATAGTTTTTGATAGTTGTGATAATCTATATCTAGTGTTCTGAATACAAGTAAATATAAAGTTTTTCAAAGTGATCTTCCCTTGTGGCTCAGCTGGTAAAGAATCCGCCTACAAAGTGGGAGACCTAGGTTCAATCCCAGGCTTGGGAAGAATCCCCTGGAGAAGAGAATGGCTACCCACTTCAGTATTCTGGCCTAGAGAATTCCATGGACTGTACAGTCCATAGGGTCACAAAGAGTTGGACATGACTGAGCAACTTTCACTTCACTTCATATCTACCTCTTTCTATTTCCTTTGCCACAAGTCAGCACCGAGTATTATGGTCAACTTTCACTATCGACAAAATGGATTCTGACAGCTTTAGAACTGACTTCCACCTTTAAAAAGCTGTGAAACTTCTAGATTTTGATTTAGACAATCTGGGCATAAACTTTGGATTTATCACTGTATTAGTTTAGTGACTTTCAAAAATGTCCCTTACTTGTTAACAAAAATAGATAATCCGAATTTCTTCTATCTCTAAAGTTTTATTGTTATACCAAAAAACCATGTATTTAATACTAATTATGGACATATTAAAAAATTTCAAGAGCAAAATCACCATACTGATTTCATGTAAATCAACTGAGTACCTTTCTTGATAGTCTAATTTTTAATAATAGCACAAACGACTTCTAGTGAAACAAAATTTCTTAGATCTTTGGCTTGATTCCTTAAATCATTTGTGAGTTTTTAAAAAAAGAAAAACCTCAAAACTTTATCAGTCTAAGAGCAACACAAGCCAAACAACATGAAGGCATTTTATATGTCTTAGGCCCACCTTGTACATACTATCATGATTTTTGCTTATAAAAAGTCATTAATATTTATAAGTAAAAAAAGGTTCAAAATTATCCAAATCTTACTTGTATAATCAAAAATATTCTAAAAACTGGAATTGAGAAATGTATGATGTGTAACTTAAAATAATGGTTCTAGAGTTGTCATCTTTCTGCCTTTCTTCTGATGATGTCTCCTTGACTTTCGTTGAGGAAACTCTACCACCACTCCTTCTCAATAGCGGTGGTACAGGTATGGTTTATTTTAACCCAGCTGCGGAAGTGGGACTACCACTCAGGCTCAAGTCAATCTCGTGCATATCTAATCCCCTTGGATCACAGTAACAGACTGAGAGATGGGCATATGACAAAAGTTGATACAAATGGTACTCAGTCTGGGGTTTCTGCTATAGTAACTGAAAACAGAAAGTGTTTCTTTCCCTATAGGGTGCTGAGAAATAAGATATGGAGATTTAAGCATCTTGCTACCACGCAGCGAAAGACTGCAGAGGAACAGAGCTACTAGAAAGAAGTTTAGAGCTAAGAAAAAGACGCCTGTAACATCATTTAAGTTCCTAAAGCCAGCCGTGCCTGAAGCCACTCATTCTTTTTATTAAAGCTGGTTTGATGGATTCTCTTCACTCCTGACTGAAAGATACCTGATCTGTACAAGGCAGCAGAAGTTTCCTTTGGATTGTGGAAAAGGTGGATTGTATTCAAAATCACTGCAGATGGTGAGTGCAGCCATGAAATAAAAAGCTGCTTACTCCTTGGAAGGAAAGTTATGACCAACCTAGACAGCATATTAAAAAGCAGAGACATTACTTTGACAACAAAGGTCCATCTAGTCAAGGCTATGGTTTATGACTTCCACCTTTAAAAAGCTGTGAAACTTCTAGATTTTGATTTAGACAATCTGGGCATAAACTTTGGATTTATCACTGTATTAGTTTAGTGACTTTCAAAAATGTCCCTTACTTGTTAACAAAAATAGATAATCCGAATTTCTTCTATCTCTAAAGTTTTATTGTTATACCAAAAAACCATGTATTTAATACTAATTATGGACATATTAAAAAATTTCAAGAGCAAAATCACCATACTGTTTCATGTAAATCAACTGAGTACCTTTCTTGATAGTCTAATTTTTAATAATAGCACAAACGACTTCTAGTGAAACAAAATTTCTTAGATCTTTGGCTTGATTCCTTAAATCATTTGTGAGTTTTTAAAAAAAGAAAAACCTCAAAACTTTATCAGTCTAAGAGCAACACAAGCCAAACAACATGAAGGCATTTTATATGTCTTAGGCCCACCTTGTACATACTATCATGATTTTTGCTTATAAAAAGTCATTAATATTTATAAGTAAAAAAAGGTTCAAAATTATCCAAATCTTACTTGTATAATCAAAAATATTCTAAAAACTGGAATTGAGAAATGTATGATGTGTAACTTAAAATAATGGTTCTAGAGTTGTCATCTTTCTGCCTTTCTTCTGATGATGTCTCCTTGACTTTCGTTGAGGAAACTCTACCACCACTCCTTCTCAATAGCGGTGGTACAGGTATGGTTTATTTTAACCCAGCTGCGGAAGTGGGACTACCACTCAGGCTCAAGTCAATCTCGTGCATATCTAATCCCCTTGGATCACAGTAACAGACTGAGAGATGGGCATATGACAAAAGTTGATACAAATGGTACTCAGTCTGGGGTTTCTGCTATAGTAACTGAAAACAGAAAGTGTTTCTTTCCCTATAGGGTGCTGAGAAATAAGATATGGAGATTTAAGCATCTTGCTACCACGCAGCGAAAGACTGCAGAGGAACAGAGCTACTAGAAAGAAGTTTAGAGCTAAGAAAAAGACGCCTGTAACATCATTTAAGTTCCTAAAGCCAGCCGTGCCTGAAGCCACTCATTCTTTTTATTAAAGCTGGTTTGATGGATTCTCTTCACTCCTGACTGAAAGATACCTGATCTGTACAAGGCAGCAGAAGTTTCCTTTGGATTGTGGAAAAGGTGGATTGTATTCAAAATCACTGCAGATGGTGAGTGCAGCCATGAAATAAAAAGCTGCTTACTCCTTGGAAGGAAAGTTATGACCAACCTAGACAGCATATTAAAAAGCAGAGACATTACTTTGACAACAAAGGTCCATCTAGTCAAGGCTATGGTTTTTCCAATTGTCATGTATGGATGTGAGAGTTGGACTATAAAGAAAGCTGAGTGCTGAAGAATTGATGCTTTTGAACTGTGTTGTTGGAGAAGATGCTTGAGAGTCTCTTGGACTGCAAGGAGATCCAAACAGTCCATCCTAAGGGAAATCAGTCCTGAATATTCATTGGAAGGACTGATGTTGAAACTGAAACTGCAATACTCTGGCCAACTGATGGCAGGAGGAGAAGAGAACAACAGAGAATGAGATGGTTGGATGGCAACACCGATTCAATGGAGATGAGTTTGAGTAAACTCTGGGAGTTGGTGACAGGGAAGCCTGGCGTGCTGCAGTTCATGGGATCGCAAAGAGTCGAACACGACTGAGCGATGAAACTGAATTGAACTGATCAATTAAGAATTTACTTTGTCTGGTGGGTTAAATGGAGAAGGAAATGGCAACCCACTCCAGTGTTCTTGCCTTGAGAATCCCAGGGACGGGGGAGTCTGGTGGGCTGCTGTCTATGGGGTTGCACAGATTCAGACATGACTGAAGCGACTTAGCAGCAGCAGCAGCAGCAGTGGGTTAAAGAGTCGGACACGATTGAATGAACTGCACTGTACTGTACTGGGTTAAAAGTTAACTAATTAATCACTCAAGTTTCTTTGATGTAAATCATCTTGACCTTAACTTAATTGAAAAGAAAATTAATTATTACACTACTGGGAAGAGAGTAACAGCTTACCAAATCTGTAATTATTGGTTGAATGTGGACTTTGTTACAGCGTGCAGTCTCCAGGGTACACACTGCTGCCTCAGGGTTGACATCGGTGCACCTATAAACAGAAAAGAAAAAACTATACCCAATGTCTATGGATAAAAATTCGAAGAATGTCCCACTCCTTTTATATAAAGTAGATTTAGAAAAAAACTGAAATACTTTAATATGGTGAATAGAAAAACAATTCGGATTTGTCATACTAATGAAAAAAATTGTTATACTGATGTAAAGTCCAAGAGTAGGATATTGCTACATGCAAACATACCTGAAGGAATTTATTAAATTATGAACCCAATGGAGAAATACTATGGAGCTACCAAAAATGAAATTTAAAAGGAAAATACTCATCATACAGTATTAAATGAAAAACATAGGAAGTAAAGAAAGAAATGAAATAGTTGGGCCATGTGTGGTAAAGTTTATGGGTGATTTTTATTTTCTTGTTTGTATTTCCTATATTCTCAAATCTTCTATAAAGAAATTTTTTTTAATTTATTTTTTTTAATTTAATACTTTATTCCGTTTCACAATCCTGCATTGGTTTTGCCATACACTGACATGAATCTTATTATGTTCCAATTTTTTTCTGATAAATTATCTAAAATGATTCAAATTTAGCGATGACTTAAAATTACGTGGCTTCTATAATTATGCAGTATAATGAGACGGTTTTGAACATGCATTTGTCACTTTTAGGGAGACATAAATTATAATCAGAGTCCTCAGTTCAGTTTAGTCGCTCAGTTGTGTCCAACTCTTTTCGACCCCATGAATCTCAGCACCCCAGGCCTCCCTGTCCATCACCAACTCCCGGAGTTCATTCAAACTCATGTCCATCAAGTCAACGATGCCATTCAGCTATCTCATCCTCTGTGTCCCCTTCTCTTCCTGCCCTCAATCCCTCCCAGCATCAGAGTCTTTTCCAATGAGTCAACTCTCCCCATGAGGTGGCCAAAGTACTGGAGTTTCAGCTTTAGTGTCATTCCTTCCAAAGAACACCCAGGACTGACCTCCTTTAGAATGGACTGGTTGAATCTCCTTGCAGTCCAAGGGACTCTCAGAGTACACTTAAAATAGACACTATCAGATACATATTATCCACTTACAAAAATGGTTTCATTCAAGCAGTCACAGTCACAGTGAATCTCTTAGACCAAGGTGTGGATGAATGTGTATACTTACACTTACATATACAAAGCTTGAGGACCAATCACAGAGGCTAGGAATGCAGATACCACTCCAGACCCTGAGCCAACCTCGAGGCATATTTCCACTCTAAAAAAAAAAACAAAATAAAATAAATATTAGCACCGTGGTATTAAAATATACAACATGGAAAATAACTCATGTTACTTTTAATGTCTATTTCCCAGAATCATCCCTCATCTGAACATACATGGAAATATAAAAGAAATTTATAAATAAGCTAATTTCCAACAATCACTTAGTGCTCATTTACTGTTCAAAACTGTTGAAATTTTGGGTGTGTGATTGAAGTCTGTAAAATAATAGATTTTGATTTTCACAAAACATTACAGAAACAATGGAATGTTAATTTAAGGTTGGAAAAATTAATATGGACAACATCAGCTTTTCCCAGAAAGAGCTCCTAGTTGGTGTTTCCTAAAAATGAAAAGGTATTATAACATATATTTATAAAAGATGTTTCTCTCATTTTGAAGTAACTCATGAATCCATCAGCATATCCCAGGGGAAAACAAGAGCACCCCCGCCTTCTACTAATAATAGATTTAGAGCAGCAGAGAAATCCTGAAATCCTGTATTTATACATCTCTACTCTGAACTGGGAAAACACCCAAGCAATCTGACCTTAGAATATTAATAATACTCTTAAGAATGCAATTAAATACATAAATTCTTGATTCTACTATACTTATCCTTCCCTATAATCTTGTATATGGGTGTCCCTGGTGACCCAGTGGTAAAGAATCCACCTAACAATATAGGAAATGAGGGTTTGATCCCTGGGTTGGGAAGATCCCCTAAAGAAGAAAATGGCAGTCCACTCCAGTATTCTTGCCTGGGAAATCCCATGGACAGAGGAGTCTGGCGGGTTACAGTCCAGAGGTGTTGCAAAGAGTTGGACATGACTTGGTGACTAAACAACAACAGCAACATAACCTTGTATATACAGTAAAAGTACAAATCATCCCCATTCCAGAAACAGGTTTGATGGTATTTAAGGGGCACTCTAGCACCTAAGGAGATGAGGGTTTGATCCCTGGGTTGGGAAGATCCCCTAGAGAAGAAAATGGCAATCCACTCCAATATTCTTGCCTGGAAAATCTCATGGACAGAGGAGCCAGGTGGGCTATACTCCATGGGGTAGCAAAGAGTCAGATACAACTGAGTGACTTCACTAGCACCTAACTTTCCAAATGAAATATTCAACAACAGACTTAAGGGGTTTCTAACTTGTGGAACCACTCTGTACATCTGACAAGCCTTTACTGTGCTGTAGGAAGGTCTGTTGAATCTTACCAGGAGGCTTCTATTTGAAAATAACTATCATGGCCTCATAAATAATTAGAATTCCATGACCAGAAATACCCAAGACTTTAAAATTAAAAAAAGTCCCTTTTACACCTTGTGCTTTAAAATATTAAAAGATATGTTATAAAACAGTACTGTTCTATTCTGTATTCCAGTAGATCCAAAAGTTCCAATGCTTACAATGAAAAACTGGGTAAGAGTTGGGGCAATTTATACATGGAAAAATCTGACCAAGAGAGAGAAACAAATACAATTTGGACCTTCTAAGCCTGACAGCTGTTTGTTTCACTCTGAAATAAACCCATTTCAACTTCTGATCTTTAACTAAATCTGTGTGTGCTGTGTGCTTAGTCGTGAGGACTTTTGGGGACCCCACAGACTAGCCCACCAGGCTGCTCTGTCCATGGCAATCCTCCAGGCAAGAACACTGAAGTGGTTTGCCATGCCCTCCTCTAGGGAATCTTCCCAACCTAGGGATGGAGTACAGGTCTCCTGCTTTGCAGGGGGATTCTTTACCATCTGCACCACCAGGGAAGCCCAAGAATACTTGGTTACAGTGTGTAACCAATCCCTTCTCCAGGGGAACTTCCCAACCCAGGAACTGGGGGGTATCTTGTACTGCAGGTTGATTCTTTACCAGCTGAGCTACCCGGGAAGCCCAAATTAATTAAATCTAACTACCCAATTTGCTTTCATCTAAAAAAAAAAATGAGACTGTAAGTATTCTTTTTATAATATAAATTAAAATCTATATGAGCGCTTCAACAAATCAATTTTAATACTTATTATAAGCTAGGGTATATTCTATAGGCAGCTAGCTACATGTAACTTTAAATTTTTTTGCAATTAAAAATTCATTAAAAAAAAAATTCAGTGCTAGTCACATTTCAAGTGCTCAGTAACCACACGTGGCCAGGCTTTTGCTGGGTAGGTGAGTATGCTATCCAGTGGGTTTAAACACACTCCCCTACTCCAATATGTTATAACCTCATTTCTTTTTGGTGCCCTTCCACTGCTGGAGGATGCTTTTATGTACTGCGTAGACTCAATAATGCCACGGGGTACTGATATTTACTAAAAACGGTAATATTGAGAGGCAGCGTTCTCAGGACGTTTTGTTTTTGAACGTGTTATAATATCGCTACTCTTTAGGCTCTTCAGATTAACAGTCGATAGGAAATGATACATCCTGAAGTGGTGAGGAAGCACGGAGCCCCTGAAACCAAACCACCACCTTGAGAAGAAAGCAGATAGCTCCCTGCCGCACTGACTGTATGCATCCACGGGAAAACCCTCAGTTCCAGTAGTCTGGTGTCAGCTGTCCCCAAGCAGGCCGACACCGCCTCCTCGCGGGGAGGGCAGCGGCAGTCCTTGCCTTGGTCCTGAGCCGCCGCCTCTCCAAGACTCCCGAGCCCTCTCCCGCGGGGACCCTCGCCCTCCTCGCACCCCGTGAGTTCGGCCGCCGCCGCTTCGAGTGCGTCCAGCAGCAGAAAAGTGTCCTCCGCGGGCTCGTACACGTCGCTGAAGGCGCCGCGGCCCACATGTCCGTGCAGCGGGGTTGGAAACCTGGGCTCCGCCATCTTTCCCCTCCCTTTGGCCGGCGCGCGTGCGCCAAAGCTGCGCATGCGTACGTGCAAGGGCGCGGGCCTGGGCGTGGGGGCAGGGCACCAGGCGGCGGGGAGCCTCCCGTAGGGCTGTTCCGCTGGTGTCTTTCCATTGCTAATTAGACAGTTGGATAATCAGCAGCTGCTCACGTTTGTTTCCTTCTTTCGAATATTAAATTTTATTTTAGTTTATAGACAAACGCTGGGTAGAGGCAGCCTTTGTTGTTTTTGACTAAGGAGAATGTTTTCTCTCTATATTTAGAAGTTTTCTTCTATTCCTAGTTTGCAAGGATTCGAAAAAAATCCATAATAGAATGGTTACCAAATTTAACGAATTTTTATCTTTCCATCAGTTGAACGTTCAGCCTTGAGCCTTTAGATAAGATTTTTTCCCCTATTTCATTTTTTAGTAATATTACAAAAATTGCCTTCTTGATGCTGTATCATGAGTGTTCTCTTTTTATAAACTTCACTCATGCAAGAGAATGCAATTTTCTTTCATTTAATACACTGCTGAGACTTCCTTGTATTGAGTCCTTGCTCTGTGACAATTCCACATGTGTGACGACTACAACCCACCGTCTCCACTAAGCACCACAACTGCTGAGCCTGAGCTCTAGAGCGGTTGATTTGCAGCAAGAGAAACCAGGGAAGTGAGAAGCCCCTTGCAGCACAGCTAGAAAGTAGCCACTGCTTGCAACTACACAGAAAGCGAAGGCACTGCAATGAAACCCTAGTGCAGTCACAACTAAATAAATTTTAAAAAGTATTTTTAAAATGCACTGCTGAATTTGGAGTGCTAATGAACTAGTTCTGTTTTGTATCAGGGTTAGGTTTCCATAGGACATTATTTCTAAAGTATAAAAAACTTACCTATAGGACCAGGTGGGCTTGGTGCCTTTTTCAGTGGGTATTCTCTGGTGTTTTGGGGGAATATTCTGTAGATTTAAACTATTCAGGTATTTGTGGTCTTTTTGAGTCAACTTTTGGAAATTTATTTCTCAATAAAACATTGACATCTAATATTTTAAATTTGAGAAATAAAAGTATGAAGTACTTGGATCATGTTTTTAAAAACCTTGAATATCCACCACCCAGAATAGACAAATAATAGTATTTGCTTATGTTTCCTTAAAATGGTTTTAAAATATGACAATTAAAATATTACAGGTGAATTGGGTGTTCTTTCTGTATTCACCTGGAGTTCCATTTCGTAATCCTCAATCCAAAGTAACTTCTTTTCATGGATTCAGTATTCATCTAACCCAAATTTTAAGCTTTATTCATGCATTCATAGACAACATCTAGTTTATGTGTTTTCATATTTGTATAACTGGTAACAGGTTGAACATATTTTTCTTCAAATTTCCTTCCACTCAACATTAAGGTTTTAATTAGTTTTTCTTCTTAATTTCCATATAGTTTTTATTCTTTGAAAATGTAAAACAATTTCTATCTGGAATGGATAAATGTCAACATTTAATTTTCTCCAGGTTTTCACTATTATGAATATCACTGTAATTAATTTTCTTACACATAGCTTTTTCTGATCTTTTACAGAAATTTCCTGGGATTCAACCCAGACTGGATCAGCAGTGTTGTAATGTATACATATACGTTTAGTTTTTGTTCAGTAGCTCAGTCGTGTCTGACTCTTTGGGACCCCACTGACTGCAGGATGCCCCTGTCCTTCACCATCTCCCAGAGCTTGCTCAAATTCATGTCCGTTGAGTTGGTGATGTCATCCAGCTATCTCATCATCTGTCGTCCTCTTGTCCTCCTGCCTTCAGTCTTTCCCAGCATCAGGGTCTTTTCCAGTAAGTCAGTTCTTGGCATCAGGTGGCCAAAGTATTGGAGCTTCAGCTTCATACATTACATATATTTAAACTGTGTACTTTCTATTCAATTTTCTGTGAATCTAAAACTGCTTAAAAAGCAAACTGTGAAACTATATATATATATAAAGTGTGTGTATGTATTTGGTTAGCTTTAGAAGTGTAATTTTAAATATTTTAATGAAAATAACTGTTAAATGTAGAATCAAAAGATAAGCATGTAAATGAAACACCTTCTGTTATATTACTATTATCATAATTATTACTGATTTAATAATCCTCAGTATACCTTGTAAATTTAAGAATTGGCAACCCACTCCAATATTCTTGCCTGGAAAATCCCATGGACAAAGAAGTCTGGTGGGCTCCAGTCCAGGGGGTCATAAAGAGTCAGACACGTCTGAGCACGTGTATGCTTGACAAAACTGGTTTTTGTCCTTCTGACACTGCTGTTGTTAATATTCTCATGCTATAATAATCTTGGTTAAAAATGTTAAAAATAATTCAATACTGCATAGTCAGTGCAGTAAACAGTGGGTTACCTGCCAGTACAGTTCTGTTTGTGTTAGCCAGTTGAATTGTCAAGATGGTTACTCATCTACGGGATGGTTTCACAACTCTCTTCTTAAATTTGGTTGCTTTGGACACATTCTATCCTGGAAACAAAATCTAGGCTCCATAATAAATTCAGAAATAGTAGATTCATATCTTTTTTTCCAGCTGGTTTGGGTAGGGTTTACACGTTTACTTCTGTACCATAGGAACGGCTGCTAGCAAAGTTGAAGCATGCATTCAATTCCATTACTTTGGCACAATACAGAGTCGCATAAAAGAGGGAGACCATCAGCCTGTCCGTGGTGGAAAATTAATTCTTTTAAGTGCCTTTAAAAAGAATCTGTACAGGTGCTCAGATCTTATGAACTTAGGACCAGCAATGACCTCATCACTTTCAGCTGGTCTAAAAGTTGTCTTTGGCTGCTGTATACTTTATGAAATCTTGTTAATTATGACTGTTTTCCCTAGTTGTAAGTCTTCCTGGATAAGTTTTTATAAAACATTTATTTTTATCACTTACATAACTACATAAAATATTTTCATTGGTGTCAAAATGTCATGTTAGTGCCAAACAGATTCCATTTCAATTTCTAGAAATTATTGGAAAGTTAATATTCACATTTTAATGGCACCCTTGCTGTAGTCTTAAATCATGTTTTGCTGAAATTCATAACAGAAAGCATAATCACATTGTGTTTATACAGAATAAAGCACAGAAATAAACATTTCCAGTTAATCTCTGCCATTAATAACTACCCTTTCCTTTTTTTTTTTTTTTTAGAAAAAAAAAGACTAATCCTGAATAAAATGCAGTATCTTCTGGAAACTAAGTTTTCATAAAAATGATCATCGTGGATATTCATCATTTACTTCTGTTTTCTGCACAGTGATAGTTTAGGAATCATAAACTGCATCTTTTTCCTGGCTTATGAAACTTTATCCTATCCATTTCCATTTCAAGAAAAATAAGAATATTTTAAAAAGTGAGTTTTGGTAAGAAAGTCATATTACTACCTAGCTTTTGGTTTCTCTGTAGAGATGTCAATTCAAGAAAGCTCAATCTCTACAGACATTTTCACCAAGTCCCAAGCTCGCACAGGGCTTCCTAGGTAGCTCTAGTGGTAAAGAACCCACCTGCCAGTGCAGGAGAACTAATAGACAAGGGTTCTATCCCTGGATCGGGAAGAACCACTGGATGAGGGTATGGCAACTCACTCCAGTATTCTTGCCTGGAGAATCCCATGGACAGCTTAGCATGCAGCGAGCTTGTTTCAGTTCAATTCAGTCGCTCAGTCATGTCCAACTCTTTGTGACCCCAAGAACCGAGCACACCAGGCTTCCCTGACCATCACCAACTGCCAGAGTCCGCCCAAATCCACGTCCATGCCATTCAGCCATCTCATCCTCTCTCGTTCCCTTCTCCTCCTGCCCTCAACCTTTCCCAGCATCAGGGTCTTTTCCAATGAGTCAACTCTTCACATCAGGTGGCCAAAGTATTGCAGTTTCAGTTTCAACGTCAGTCCTTCCACTGAATACCCAGGACTGATCTGCTTTAGGATGGACTGGTTGAATTTCCTTGCAGTCCAAGGGACTCTCAAGAGTCTTCTCCAACACCACAGTTCAAAAGCAAAGCATCAATTCTTCAGCACTCAGCTTTCTTAATAGTCCAACTCCCACATCCATACATGATTACTGGAAAAACCATAGCCTTCACTACACAGACATTTGCTGACAACGTCAATATGCTTTTCAATATGCTGTCTAGGTCGATCATAACTTTCCTTCCAAGGAGTAAGCGTCTTTTAATTTCATGGCTGCAATCACCATCTGCAGTGATTTTAGAGCCCCCCAAAATAAAGTCTGACACTGTTTTCTCTGTTTCCCTATCTGTTTGCCAGGAAGTGATGGCACTGGATGCCATGATCTTACTTTTCTGAATGTTGAGCTTTAAGCCAACTTTTTCACTCTCCTCTTTCTTTTTCGTCAAGAGGCTCTTTAGTTCTTCTTCACTGTCTGCCATAAGGGTGATGTCATCTGCATATCTGAGGTTATTGATATTTCTCCTGGCAATCTTGATTCCAGCTTGTGCTTCCTCCAGCCCAGCATTTCTCATGATGTACTCTGCATATAAATTAAATAAGCAGGATGACAATATACAGTCTTGACATACTTTTTTTCCTATTTGGAACCAGTCTGTTGTTCCATGTCTAGTTCTAACTGTTGCTTCCTGACCTGCCTACAGATTTCTCAAGAAATCTGGTCTGGTATTCCCATCTCCTTCACTTCCCACTGCTACTGCTACTGCTGCTAAGTCGCTTCAGTCGTGTCCGACTCTGTGCAACCCCATAGATCAAAGTCCACCTGGCTCCAGCATCCCTGGGATTCTCCAGACAAGAACACTGGAGTGGGTTGCCATTTCCTTCTCCAAAGCATGAAAGTGAAAAGTGCAAGTGAAGTCGCTCAGTCGTGTCCGACTCTTTGCGACCCTGTGAACTGCAGCCTACCAGGCTCCTCTGTCCATGGGATTTTCCAGGCACGAGTACTGGAGTGGGGTGCCATTGTCTTTTCCGTCACTTCCCACAAAACAAGCCAAAAAAAATCTAAAGACAAGTTCAAGGAATAGCAACTTTCCTTAGAAAGCCATCCATCTGAGAAGATGGTGCACTAGAACCCAAGAACCATCTTACCAGAGTTAGAATTCAGGCTTCTTTTATAAAGTTGCACACTCTTAGGTGCTAGAATTCTTTGCTTTTGCATCTGTCCACAGGTGGGTCTGGTCATAACGTCCCTATGAACAAGACAAATGCTATTCTCTGTTCTGCAACATTTTATCTCTATATGAATGGGAAAGTGTTGCACCTTTAAAGGTCAGAGCCTTGAGAATGGATTGTTCTATATAATTCAGGATATGGGAGCCTGTGTGCTAAGTTTCTTCATTTGTGACTGACTCTTTGGAGCTCTATGGACTGTACCCCACCAGGCTCCTCTATTCATGGACTTCTCCAGGCAAGATTACTGGAGTGGGTTGCCTTTTCCTCCTGCAGGGGATTTCCCTGACCCAGGGATCAAACCTGGATCTCTTAAGTCTCCTGCATTGGCAGGCAGGTTCTTTACCACTAGCACCAGCTGGGCAGCAGATTTCAGGCTATATGCAACTCCCCCCCCCCTTTTTTTTCCCACAAAAGTTGCAGAACCAGCAAGACTAAGCACAGGCAACAGAGCACAAAGATTGGAGCTAAAGGAATAGCTGTAATATGGAGTCAGGTTTGTTCTTTTCTGTTACATCACCTCAAGATGTAATTGTTTAACTACAAAGCTACACCTTTGGATAGAAAACACCCTTTGGAGGTAGCACATTGAAACCATGAGATGTGTATAAGAGACAGGCTTAGCATGCAGCGAGCTTGTTTCAGTTCAATTCAGTCGCTCAGTCATGTCCAACTCTTTGTGACCCCAAGAACCGCAGCACACCAGGCTTCCCTGACCATCACCAACTGCCAGAGTCCGCCCAAATCCACGTCCATGCCATTCAGCCATCTCATCCTCTCTCGTTCCCTTCTCCTCCTGCCCTCAACCTTTCCCAGCATCAGGGTCTTTTCCAATGAGTCAACTCTTCACATCAGGTGGCCAAAGTATTGCAGTTTCAGTTTCAACGTCAGTCCTTCCACTGAATACCCAGGACTGATCTGCTTTAGGATGGACTGGTTGAATTTCCTTGCAGTCCAAGGGACTCTCAAGAGTCTTCTCCAACACCACAGTTCAAAAGCAAAGCATCAATTCTTCAGCACTCAGCTTTCTTAATAGTCCAACTCCCACATCCATACATGATTACTGGAAAAACCATAGCCTTCACTACACAGACATTTGCTGACAACGTCAATATGCTTTTCAATATGCTGTCTAGGTCGATCATAACTTTCCTTCCAAGGAGTAAGCGTCTTTTAATTTCATGGCTGCAATCACCATCTGCAGTGATTTTAGAGCCCCCTAAAATAAAGTCTGACACTGTTTTCTCTGTTTCCCTATCTGTTTGCCAGGAAGTGATGGCACTGGATGCCATGATCTTACTTTTCTGAATGTTGAGCTTTAAGCCAACTTTTTCACTCTCCTCTTTCTTTTTCGTCAAGAGGCTCTTTAGTTCTTCTTCACTGTCTGCCATAAGGGTGATGTCATCTGCATATCTGAGGTTATTGATATTTCTCCTGGCAATCTTGATTCCAGCTTGTGCTTCCTCCAGCCCAGCATTTCTCATGATGTACTCTGCATATAAATTAAATAAGCAGGATGACAATATACAGTCTTGACATACTTTTTTTCCTATTTGGAACCAGTCTGTTGTTCCATGTCTAGTTCTAACTGTTGCTTCCTGACCTGCCTACAGATTTCTCAAGAAATCTGGTCTGGTATTCCCATCTCCTTCACTTCCCACTGCTACTGCTACTGCTGCTAAGTCGCTTCAGTCGTGTCCGACTCTGTGCAACCCCATAGATCAAAGTCCACCTGGCTCCAGCATCCCTGGGATTCTCCAGACAAGAACACTGGAGTGGGTTGCCATTTCCTTCTCCAAAGCATGAAAGTGAAAAGTGCAAGTGAAGTCGCTCAGTCGTGTCCGACTCTTTGCGACCCTGTGAACTGCAGCCTACCAGGCTCCTCTGTCCATGGGATTTTCCAGGCACGAGTACTGGAGTGGGGTGCCATTGTCTTTTCCGTCACTTCCCACAAAACAAGCCAAAAAAAATCTAAAGACAAGTTCAAGGAATAGCAACTTTCCTTAGAAAGCCATCCATCTGAGAAGATGGTGCACTAGAACCCAAGAACCATCTTACCAGAGTTAGAATTCAGGCTTCTTTTATAAAGTTGCACACTCTTAGGTGCTAGAATTCTTTGCTTTTGCATCTGTCCACAGGTGGGTCTGGTCATAACGTCCCTATGAACAAGACAAATGCTATTCTCTGTTCTGCAACATTTTATCTCTATATAATGGGAAAGTGTTGCACCTTTAAAGGTCAGAGCCTTGAGAATGGATTGTTCTATATAATTCAGGATATGGGAGCCTGTGTGCTAAGTTTCTTCATTTGTGACTGACTCTTTGGAGCTCTATGGACTGTACCCCACCAGGCTCCTCTATTCATGGACTTCTCCAGGCAAGATTACTGGAGTGGGTTGCCTTTTCCTCCTGCAGGGGATTTCCCTGACCCAGGGATCAAACCTGGATCTCTTAAGTCTCCTGCATTGGCAGGCAGGTTCTTTACCACTAGCACCAGCTGGGCAGCAGATTTCAGGCTATATGCAACTCCCCCCCCCCTTTTTTTTCCCACAAAAGTTGCAGAACCAGCAAGACTAAGCACAGGCAACAGAGCACAAAGATTGGAGCTAAAGGAATAGCTGTAATATGGAGTCAGGTTTGTTCTTTTCTGTTACATCACCTCAAGATGTAATTGTTTAACTACAAAGCTACACCTTTGGATAGAAAACACCCTTTGGAGGTAGCACATTGAAACCATGTTTAGAGATCTAGACATACGAGCCTTTGGCAGTAATCGCATTTACTTCATCCTGGTGTGGAGGACGTCACCATGAGAGCTGGAGGACGGCTGAAGGGCTGACTTTGACCGGTGTTGCCGAAACATACACTGTTATTCCAAAACTATTCTTTGCCTGCATCTTGCGTATGTTCTCCTGTGGACCAAACTGTGGCGTCCTCACCTCCCCACAGTTCTCACGAAGAAACCATAACCCTTGATGCGATGGAATTTGGGGGTGAGGACTTTGGGAGGTAATTAGGTTCAGAGGAGGTCATGAGAGGGCAGGCCTTCATGATGGGATTAATGTCCTTATAAGAAGAGACATCAGCTTCCCAGGCAGAATAGTGGTAAAGAAACTGCCTGCCAATTCAGGTGACATAAGAGATGTGAGTTTGATCCCTGGGTCAGGAAGATTCTCTGGAGAAGAAAATGGCAACCCACTCCAGTGTTCTTGCCTGGAAAATCCCATGGACAGAGGAGCCTGGTGGGCTACAGTCCAAGGGGTCATAGAAGAGTCAGACACAACTTAGCAACTAAACGCAACAAGAAGAGACACCCGAGAGTTTGCTGTCTTCCACTCTCTCCCTGTCATGTGAGTATATCCAGAGAAGATGTATGTGCTTGCCAAGTCACTTCTGTCGTGCCCAACTCTTTGCGACCCTATGGACCATAGCCCACCAGGCTCCTCTGTCCATGGGATTCTCCAGGCAAGAACACTGGAGTGGGTTACCATGCCCTCCTCCAGGGGATCTTCCCGATCCAGGGACTGGACCACATCTCTTGCCATCTCCTGCATTGGCAGGATGGTTGATTATCACTAGTGCCACCTGGAAGCCTCCTGAGAAGCCAGCCATCTGTAAGTCAGGAAGAAAGCTCTCACCGGAACTTAACCAGGCTGGCACCCTGATCTCAAGCTTTCATTCTCAGGAACTATGAGAAATAAATGTTGTTTAAGCCATTCAGTCACTGGTATTTTGTTATGGTAGCCTTAGCTTGCCAATATATCCCCCAAGGACTAGATACTTGGCACCAGAGTGTTCAGATGGTGTTCCAGGCAGTTCAGGAGCACGTGTTTTACAATTTCAATTACTGCCTCTTTTAGTGTATTAATAGAATCTGAGAAGATGGTTAAGCTGAAAAGACAGCCTTCAAAGAACTGCATTCCAGCAGGATCAATTAGCAGTTTGTGAGTAAAATCATTTTGCCTGTATAATTGCTAATGAAATTCTTTACATAGCTGTTATTCTTAAGAAAGTTGAATTTATAGTTTAAGTTATGAAGTATTCTCAGTTGGACTGTATGCCTTCCTCATATTATTCTCATTAACTATTTGTTGATTTGATTTTAAATGTTTCCTCCTTTGTGGCATAAATTTATCAAAGAACACGATGCCAATCAGAAACTTTATTACATTCTTGTGAGAAAATATACTTTTATGGTTCACTTATGCTAGAAGTGGCACTAATTAATTGAGAGTGTGAGTGAAGATTTGCCCTGGTAAATTTGGAAAAGCAGCTTAAAAATAAGTAATACAGATGTGCAGAATTTTTCTCTCTAGCCTTGATTCAGGTACCTATTATCTTGATTCAGCTACCTATTCCTTATGTTCAGTCAGTTCAGTCGTGTCCGACTCTTTGTGACCCCATGAATCGCAGAATGCCAGGACTCCTTGTCCATCACCATCTCCCGGAGTTCACTCAGATTCACGTCCATGCAGTCAGTGATGCCATCCAGCCATCTCATCCTCTGTTATCCTCTTCTCCTCCTGCCCCCAATCCCTCCCAGCATCACAGTCTTTTCCAATCAGTCAACACTTCACATGAGATGGCCAAAGTACTGGAGTTTCAGCTTTAGCATCATTCCTTCCAAAGAAATCCCAGGGTTGATCTCCTTCAGAATGAACTGGTTGGATCTCCTTGTAGTCCAAGGGACTCTCAAGAGTCTTCTCAGCACCACAGTTCAAAAAGCATCAATTTTTCGGCGCTCAGCTTTCTTGACAGTCCAACTCTTACATCCAAACATGACCATAGGAAAAACCATAGCCTTGACTAGATGGACCTTTGTTGGCAAAGTAATGTCTCTGCTTTTGAATATGCTATCTAGATTGGTCATAACTTTTCTTCCAAGGAGTAAGCATCTTTTAATTTCATGGCTGCAATCACCATCTGCAGTGATTTTGGAGCCCAGAAAAATAAAGTCTGACAGTGTTTCCACTGTTTCCCCATCTATTTGCCATGAAGTGATGGGACCAGATGCCATGATCTTCGTTTTCTGAATGTTGAGCTTTAAGTCAACTTTTTCACTCTCCACTTTCACTTTCATCAAGAGGCTTTTTAGTTCCTCTTCACTTTCTGCCATAAGGGTGGTGTCATCTGAATATCTGAGGTTATTGATATTTCTCCCAGCAATCTTGATTCTAGCTTGTGCTTCTTCCAGCCCAGTGTTTCTCATGATGTACTCTGGATAGAAGTTAAATAAGCAGGGTGACAGTATACAGCCTTGACGTACTCCTTTTCCTACTTGGAACCAGTCCGTTTTTCCATGTGCAGTGCTAATTGTTGCTTCCTGACCTGCATATAGGTTTCTCAAGAGGCAGGTCAGCCATAGCATAAATATAAGTTATTTCTTTTTTCCCAGTTTTGTTGAGACATAATTGCCATATAACATTGTATAAGTTTAGACGAATGACTTAGTGATTTGATATATGTGTGTATTGGGAAATGATCACCACCATCAGTCTAGTTAACGTCGATCACTTCACAGTCACACACTTTTTTCTTATATTGAGAACTTTTAGTACTCTCCTAGTGACTTTCAAATATTCACTATAGTATGATTGTCTATAGTTGTCGTGTTGTACATTATATCTTTTTTATTTTTAAGTATTTTTTTTTCACATTTTTGGCCATATTTATTAGGTGTCAGGCACTGTTCTAAGCACTTTACCTGTGTGAACTTGTTTAATCAAACACTCTTCTAAGGTGTGTACCACTCTCCCCAGTTTACACAGAAGGAAACTGAGGCAGCAAGAGGTTAAGTGTCTTGTCCGCAGTCACGCACTTAGTAAAGGGCAAATTCAGGATTTGGATTCAGGCCCTTTTGACTCCAAAGCACAAGTGCTCTTTTCCACACGCAGCAGCTGGCAGGCCTGTTCCCTACTGGGGCCCGGGAGAGAACTCTGAACTCCCATGGGCTGCCTGGAACCTCTTCCCGATTATCTGCAGAGGGGCAGGGTCAGCACCGGGAGCACTGGTGGTCTTGAAGCCTGGCATGGAGAGCCTGTGCCTCTGGGTCTGCTGGGGTTTCTGGGACAGGGGAGAGCGCTGGCAGGACAAGAGTTTCCTGTTGATGCCATCACAGATTGCTGCGAGCTTACTGGCTTTAAATGACGCAAATTATTATGCTACAGTTCTGCAGGTTGGCAGTCTGACATGGGTCTCTAAAATCAAGGTGTCGTCAAGGCTATGTTCCTCCTTGGCATGCTGGGGAAGAATTACTTCCTCACCTTTTCTGGTTCCTAGAGGCCTCCTGTGTTCCTTGGTTGGTGGCTTCTTCATCTTCAAAGACAGCCAGAACACCGACCTGGTGTCGCTCCACTCTGACTCTGCTTCCTTCATCCTTTCTCTCCCTCTGACCTTCCCTGATGACTTCCTGGGTTGCTTCAGACGCCTGCAGCAGGAAGGGGTCAGAGAGGAGCCTCCTTGTCCTTTGGTGTATAAGGTTCCAGCCCCACCACTACCTGGCAGGGGAAAGGTGGTCTTGGGTGGCATTCCATGCCAGACACTGTGCCTGGTGTTGCAGTTTCTGGAGGACACAGCAGGACTGGCCTTGGCCCCCAACATTAATTCACATTCTTTGTCTGCTGTACAGTGGACATCCCACCTGGCTTTTCTTGGTCTCCCTGAAGGCATTCTGCCCCCAGAGTACCTGTTTAGACACTCAGAATATGTACACTCTGAAAGTTCTGATGTATTCTACCAGATTGTCCTCCAGAAGTGAAAGTCGCTCAGTGTGTCTGACTCTTTGTGACCCCATGGACCTTTCAGTTCTTGGAATTCTCCAGGCCAGAATACTGGAGTGGGTAGCCTTTCCCTTCACCAGGGGATCTTCCCAACCCAGGGATCAAACCCAGGTTTCCCACATTGCAGGCAGATTCTTTACCAGCTGAGCCACAAGGGAAGCCCTTGTCCCCAGAAGGAGCATGTAATTCATATTCCCATCAGCATGAAGATTGATATGTCTGTTAGACAGAAAGAAGTGACTAGGGCAAAACACTTGTTGAAAGGAAAATCCTCATTTATCTCCAGAATATTTATTGAATGTCTGTTATGTGCACAACATCGTGATAGGTCTGGGGGTATACTGGTGACCGAGAACTTCTAAAACTCGTTCTCTGTATTCTTTCTGCTCCCATGATGGCAAGTTTGGGAGAATGTCTAGCTTTGTGGATGAATTAACCAATGTCGCACATCATGGTGATACATGAACAACATCAGAGAATCCTCAGGAGAGGGTTTGTTGCATCTCGGCCCAGAGGGGGACATCACGGCATGGGATGTTGTTCACCCACACCTCCTTTTCTATGCTCCCCCCTGTACAGAAGAGGCTAGAAGCCTGGGGACTTGATTTCCTTTGCCAGCAGAGTTCTGCTAAGGGGCCGCTCATTGGAGGCACTTGTGGGAGGCAAGGCAGTAGGAGCAGGGCAGAAGCTGATGTATTCTAAGCAGACACACGTGCACAGGCTCCTGCAGGAGCAGACAGCCCAGAGTCTGCAAAGTCAGCACCAGGGCATGTGCATCTGAGCTGCTCCAGGGGGCTGTAACTGTTTCCCCTCAATTTCCCATCACTGGGCAGTTCAGTCTCTCCCATTTGCCCCTTCATCCTATGAACAATTTTATAACCTAAATCCCCATTTTAAATCCTCTGAAATATCTAGAGTGGTTTGCTTTCCCAACTGAGGGACTAGCCCAGTGTTAAAATTACCTTTCAGATTCCATCAGCCATGGGTTGTAACCGAGATCCAGACATCATCTGTCAGTAAGTCTAACAGAGGCAGTTTTTCCAGAAGCAGTGGAAGAGAGTGAGAATTGGTTTGTTTTTTTCCAGTTAAACACCAGATGAATTCTGTGACTGGCTTTGAAAGGGCCACTTGTATGGACAACACCTATCTTCAGACACTAGAATCACATGCAGGAAGATGAGATACACCCATCATGATGGGCACATGGGAACTGAAACCAGGATGCAGAAACACAAACTTTCCTGTACCACTTACGTAATACATACAGATCATACCTCTAAACAACTGAAAAACAGAAAGCAAAATGGTATGCACTATTAAAATTGTTAACGTTCTTTTTTTTGCTGAGTGTGCATATAGTTGAATCTGCACCATGAAAATGTTCACTGGAGGAATTCTGTGGCGGTCCAGTGGTTGGGATTCTGTGCTTTCATTGCCTAGGGCCTGGGTTCAGTACCTGGTCAGGAAACTAAGATTCCGAAAGCCACACAGTGCAGCCAAAAAAAAAAAAAAAAAAGAGAGAGAGAGAGAGAGAGAGAGAGAGAGAGAGAAAATGTTCTTTGGACGTGACTACCTTGTTGCCACTAGAAGGATCTGGGACCCCACTGTTTTGTGAAAACCATTCAAAAGTCAAAGTGTTAGTTGCTTAGTCATGTCTGACTCTTTACGATTCCATAGACTGTAGCCCACCAGGCTCCTCTGTCCATGGAACTGCTTAGGCAAGAATACTGCAGTGGGTTGCTATTAATTTATTTTTTAATTGAAGGATAATTGCTTTACAGAATTTTGTTGTTTTCTGTCAAACCTCAACATGAGTCAGCCATAGGTATACATATATCCCTCCCTTTTGAACCTCCCTCCCATCTCTTCCCCCAGCCCACCCCTCTAGGTTGATATAGAGCCCCTATTCCCTGACTCATACAGCAAATTCCCATTGGCTCTCTGTTTTACATACAGTAATGTAAGCTTCCATGTTACTCTCTGCATACATCTCACCCTGTCCTCCCCTCTCCCCTGTGTCCATAAGTCTTCTTTATGTCTGTTTCTCCACTGCTGCCTTGCAAATAGATGCACTGGTACCATCTTTCTAGATTCCGTGTATATGTCTTAATATACGATATGTATCTTTCTCTTTCCGACTTACTTCACTCTGTATAATGTTTTTAATAAGAGGATTTGGCAGTTTTTAAAGGTAATTTAAAATGAAAGTTTGCATCGTTTGACCTTTTGTACCTTTTAAATTGAGTGAAGGTGATCAAAAAGTACAAGCTTCCAGCTTAAATTACTTCTAGACTGCCAAATCCTTATTAAAAACAAATGCTGAGCACATTTCTAACATTTATTGGACTATGTATTTGTGCTTTTGAAATATTGCTTAAAACAGTAAGGATGCATCTAGGACCTAGCTAGTTTTTGTCACATGTAGATATATAAGTCGCTTCTGTCATGTCCAACTCTTTGAGACTCTGTGGACTATAGCCCACCACAAGGCTCCTCAGTCCATGGGATTCTCCAGGCAGGAATACTGGAGTGGATTGCTATTTCCTCCCCCAGGAGATCTTCCTGACCCAGGGACTGAACCCTGCATCTCTTGCATTCCATGAAGATTCTTTACTGCTTAGCCATCCAGGAAGCCCATGTAGATGGATGTCATAACTAAATGTGTTGTGACAGAATTTTACCTGTAGACCTAAGTTGCACATATTTAATCATGGTGGACAGGATAATGGTCCTCCAAAGATGTCCATATTCTGTGGTTGGTGATTTAGTCTCTAAGTCATGTCTAACTCTTATGACCTCTTGGACTGTAGCCCACAAGGCTTCTCTGTCCGTGGGATTTTCCAGGCAAGAATACTGGAGTGGGTTACCATTTCCTGCTCCAGGCGATCCTCCCAACCCACAAATCAAACCCAGGTCTCATGCACTGAAGGCAGATTCCTGCATTGCAGGCAAATTCTTTACCAACTGAGCTACAAGGGAAGCCCGTTCACATTCTACTTCCCAGAATCTGTGAAAATTTACCTTACTTGGCAAAAGGGGACTTTCAGCTCAATTCAGTCATGTCTGACTCTTTGTGACCCCATGGACTGCAACACACCAGGCTTCCTGGTCCCTCACCAACTCCCAGAGCCTACTCAAACTCATGTCCATTGTGTCCGTGATGCCATCCAACCATCTCATCCTCTGTCGTCCCCTTCTCCTGCCTTCAATCTTTCCCAGCATCAGGGTCTTTTCCAGTGAGTCAGTTCTTTGCATCAGGTGGCCAAAGTACTGGAGATTCAGCTTCAGTATCAGGCCTTCCAATGAATATTTAGGACTGATTTCATTTAGGATGGACTGGTTGGATCTCCTTGCATTCCAAGGGACTCTCAAGAGTCTTCTTCAACACCACAGTTCAAAAGCATCAATTATTTACACAGGTGATTAAATTAGTGTTCTTTCTATTAGGAGATTATCTTACATTATACAAGTGCGTTCAAAATAGTCAAAAAGTTCCTTCTAAGAGGGAAGGGTCAGAGTCAGAGTAGGCATAGGAAATGTGGTGGTGGATGCAGCAGATTGAGTGAAAGATTTGAAGATGCTGGTTTTGAAAATGGAGGACAGGGACTTCCCTAATGGCCCAGTGGTTAAGACCCCACACTTCCAATGCAGGAAGGGTGGATTCAATCCTTGGTTAGGGAACTACGATTCTACATGCCCAGCAGTGGGGCAAAAAATAAATAAATAAATAAATAAAATGGAGGATGTCAACAAGTCAAGGAACACAGGTGAGCCCTAGAAGCTGGAAATGGATTCTCCCCTGGAGACTCCAGAAGGAATGCAGCCCTGACAACCCATTTTTAGACTTCTGATCTCCTGAATTGTAAGAGAGTAGATTTATATTGTTTTAAGCCACTAAGTTTGTGGTAATTTGTTAAAGTAGCAATAGGGGAATAGTACATTAATCATCACTGAGTTTATTTTCTTAACATGGTACAACTAATACCAATGAAAAGTGATTTAAACTTTCGACTCCAGTTTCAAATCTCTAAAGACACAGCATGGCGGATGTAAAAGGTGGGCTAATTTGAAGTGCTAACTTGTACTGGCCCTCAGTAGAAAGCGGAGGGAGCTGGTAGTGGGCACACAGGGCTTGTGTAGCTCTTTTAAAATCCAGCATCCTTTAGACCTGCACCATCCACCCACCTGGGGCTCCTGAGGCCTGAAAATTCAGTATCTATGAAATGAGATATGTTGCAAGTGTAAAATATACTGTAAATTGTAAAGAAGACCATAAAATATCTCATTAATATTTTTAAAATATTGATCACATGTTGAAACATTACTATTTTGGACATACTGAGTGAAACAAAATAGTATTAAATTTCAATTTATTTTCACTTTTTGAATATGAAATGAAAACATTTAATTTACAGATGTCGGTGGGTCATATTATGTTTGTATTAGATAGTGCTGCTCTAAATAGATGATGCTATTAATGATGCAGTTAACAAAATATAGATTATTTACATGCCAGTTAATATATTAGTGATATGCAAATGAATTGATTTGCATAATGAATATGCAAATGAAGTCAAGAAAGTTAATAGTTTTGTCTATATACATTTAATGCTTTTTAAAATTTATATCTCCATTTTTTTTATAGTCACATCCTCCTAGGGCCTGATCTCCGTAAAGTCAAGTTTAACTGTGGTAAGAGTTTGAAAGAAGATCTGGAGGAAAAGCCAAAGGGATTGTGGGAAGTACTGTTGGCAGCTTAATGGTAGCATTTTTTCAGGGAGGAAGGTGGTGCTTTCTGCAGTGGATGAACATGATCTTTACACGTGTTTTGTTGCTTTATTTCCAAGAAAGGAAAGGTGGTCTATAACTACTAAGATACTGTTACTATGAAAATTTTAACTTTAAGTAATATTTAGGGTAAGATTAAAAAAACACTTTTTTCCCCTGGTATTGGAATACTCACAGTGAAGCCTTAGAATTAAAAAGAAGAGGCAGCATGCCTGGATGAAATCATTCAATCAAACCCATTAGGAAATATTTAAAACTTCTGGATTCACTAACATAAATGTATCTGGATGACAACAGAACGTATAATCAGATGAATGACTGAGCTCCCTAGACCTCAGTGAATTTCTATGTGGTTTAGGAATATGGAAATGACAGCTTCAATATTCTGGAGAGATATGCCATTTTACCTGCAGGCAGTAAGGATAGTTGTGAATCACTTGAATCTTTTTACTTTCTCACAATGACCTCATGGACATCGCATCCTTCTTTTTCTGAAGAAACAGAATTTTTTTTGAAATTCCATCAATGTTTAATGACGACCTCTAAGCAGTGTAGTTTTCTGGACCAGATTCGTGTTTGTAGAATCAAGAAATCTTAGGAAACTAAACAGAATCTGTGATCAATTATATTTTGGATGATGATTACCTTAGAGTTCAGTAAGGAAAAAATACATATGTATATATATATGTATATATAGTATATCAGTAATAAATATTATGTTTCCACTTTCATGCATTGGAGAAGGAAATGGCAACCCACTCCAGTGTTCTTGCCTGGAGAATCCCAGGGACAGAGGAACCTGGTGGGCTGCCATCTATGGGGTCACACAGAGTCAAATGTGACTGATGTGACTTAGCAGTATACATAACAAATATCATATATCCATATATTATGTATATATCAAAACATAAATAATATATAGTGTAATATACACATATACACACAAATATATTCCTATTACATGCATAGGGCCTCCCTGGTGGCACAGAGGGTAAAACATCTGCCTGCAATGCGGGAGACCTGGGTTTGATCCCTGGGTCAGGAAGATCCCCTGGAGAAGGAAATGGCAACCCACTCCAGTACTCTTGCCTGGAAGATCCCATGGACAGAGAAGCCTGGTAGACTACAGTTCATGGAATCGCAGAGTCGGACACAACTGAGCGACTTCACTTTCACATGCATATAGAGTTATGCAAAAGCAAAATGATGAATGTTTGGTAAAAGACAAAGACTTTCCCTTCTGGGCATTTCATGACATTTTAGGGATGAATGTCTAGGACAAGATGTTCATGGTTTGACCCTCAACCTGAGCAAATTTGCCTATTAAGGAAATTTATACAAGCATTAAAATTTCAGTAAAAAGTGAGTGACTGTTACAAATTATCCTTAGTGGGTGAATTTCTCCTTCTGTTACTTGGATCATGTTTCCCCACCTGCAGTTCTCCATTTTATTTTGGAGGGGTTTCCACCGCCAGCATCTCCTGCTCGGTGTGTATTGACCATTTAAAGGGGTATGTAATGAAATGGTAACCTTTGAAAAGATTTCCCCACTTTTTGATAATAGTCCTGTGTACACCGATCATATGTTCAGGGAGTAGGGAAAGCTTTTAAATTGATTGTTTATATTGGCTGTGCTTGTGTTGCTCTGCAGGCTTTTCTCTAGCTGAGGTGAGTGGGGGCTACTCATTGGGTGTGAGGGCTTCTAACTGCAGTGGCTTCTCTTCTTGCAGAGCCTGCTCTCTAGGGTGCAAGGGCTTTAGTAGTTGTGGCACGTGGGCTCTGTACCTGCAGCTGTAGAGCACAGGCTCAGTAGTTGTGGCCACGGGCTTAGTTACTCTGTGACATGTGGGATCTTTCTGGCCCAAGGATTGAACTCATGTCTTCTGCATTGGCAGGCAGATTCTTTACCACTGAGCCACCAGAGAAGCCCATAGGGAAAGTTTCTTAAGGAACACTTAGATTGGATGGAAGATATGACCAAAAGCTAATATCCCGTTGAATATCTATAAGCAAAAAGTCCTGTTTCTTTCCCACTGGGAGGTGGAATGTATATTTCTGGGTTTGCCAAGGGTGTTAAAAACATCCCGTCCATTAAAATAGCTTAGCTTTCATGTTTCAAATACAGAATTCTCCTGCTTTCTTAGATAAGATGCCAATTAGGTATGAATGCACTCATGTAGGGCCTAGCGCAAGCAGTTATCTGAAATAGCACTTGAGTCTAAGTGCCATTGGTTAACATTGTCAAGGCATGAGGCTGAGTGAGGACACACCAGGTTTACCTGCCTGGGGGCATTACTGAGATTGGCTGGCTTATGCAGTGTCGCAAAACTTTTTATTACTTTTCTGCATATATTATGCCATGGAACCGTGGGGCATTCTGGGACTTCTGCTGCTTGTAAAAAGGCCCAACATTTTTGTTGGCTGTAGTGCAGGGTGAGAATTGCTCATCATCCTTGTAAAGCAACTGGAGATCTCTTACGGGGTTTAACCTGCTCTGGATGGCAGTTAATGAGCCAGTGAGGGACATATTAACATTAAATTAAAACATGTGAAGAAGGTTCCGATGAGCATCAGAAGAGCTAGATGCAATAGGGCCGTGGAGAGTCAGAATACAGGGAAAGAACCAAGTGTTTTGTTCTTTCCTAAGGCATGCAGAACTCATTGTTGTTGATGGAAATGAAATTTACAGGGCTGAATGCCTTGCAGAAAGCCTTGTTGGAAAGCCTTAGACTCAACTTTATTGGCCAAAAAATTTCTCCAAAGAGAAGCTTGCTTGACCTACTGTGACAATATTTATTACTTTCATAAATAATCAGTAGACATATTTTTATATATAGTTTCACAGCAATTGAAAAAAATCCAGCTTCTTATTAGTAAGAAGGTATAGACAGATTGAAACCAAATGCCCAAAATTTGCTCCCAGAGACTATGAAATTGGCTTTAGAAACAAGTGATTTTAGGGGTGACAGATAAAGCATGGTACTAGATGTTTCTTCCTGGTATGTCCTACTGAATTCTTAAGATTCTCAATGATTATCATTGAGCCAGTCTGATTAGCCAAAAAATGACAGGCAGTATATTATTATTAGTAAGAAGGTATAGACAGATTGAAACCAAATGCCCAAAATTTGCTCCCAGAGACTATGAAATTGGCTTTAGAAACAAGTGATTTTAGGGGTGACAGATAAAGCATGGTACTAGATGTTTCTTCCTGGTATGTCCTACTGAATTCTTAAGATTCTCAATGATTATCATTGAGCCAGTCTGATTAGCCAAAAGAATGACAGGCAGTATATTGCAGCAATTATAAATTAGGCCTCAAGAGCAGCAGACCAGGTGCCAAATCTGTATTTAATTCAGTCTTATTTGACAGAGCAGAATTTAGTAGCATATAGTATATGTAGAGTCGGAAACGACTAAAGTGACTTAACAGCAGCAGCAGCAGTATAACAAAATAGCTTACTCATCTACTCAATAGACTTTATTTATTGTATTAAACAGAATTTAGTAGTATGTAATAAAATAATTGTGCAGTTTTATTCAGCTCTTTTGGTTGTAAAGACTAAAGCATCATCTATTTCAATAATTTTAAAAGTTTTAATGTAACGTTTCAAACAATACATATATTGTTTGGAAAAACAGTGTCTCAGAAACTCAAGTACTGGGATCATAGTAGAAGTGCTTTAGAAAATGCAACAGGAACTGGGAAATGACTTGGAGTCTAGACAAGTCTGGGATCCTGAAAAGAGGGATCTGTTAATTTTGCTTTAGGTCCCCAACTTTAATATGAAGTGTGTGTGTGTGTGTGTGTGTGTGTGTGGGCGCGCTGCACATGCTCAGTCACTCAGTTGTGTCCGACTCTTTGCAACCCATGGACTGTAGCCTGCCGGTCTCCTCTGTCCACGGGATTCTCCAGGCAAGAAGACTGGAGTAGGTTGCTGTTTCCTCCTCCAGGGGATCTTCCCCTCCCAGGATCCAACTTGTGCCTCTTGCATGTCTCCTGTATTGGCAGGTGAATTTTTTTTACCACTGAGTCACCTGGGAAGCTTCTTTAATTTGAAGACACCATATGAAGTCCATATGAAGACACTGTAGACAGCCAGTATCTTCTCTGGCTACCAAATGATCAATGATCTGCTTTTTCTGTATTTCATTATTCAGATTCCTAGAACAGGCATTCTGGTCTCTTTGGGTAAACATTTATTATGGCCAGGCCATATGGTAGTCCAATGACAAGGATGGGCCATAAGATGGATCTTTGCCCTTAAACCAAACTTTAGTGGTAATTAAGGGACTATTCCTTTCACAGGTCAAATGGATGGATATCTTACTTTTGCTGGGGCTGTAGGTATAACTGGCAATGAGTGATATGTCTGATGGTTCCTGGGAGATGGTTATGGTTGGATTTGATCTGCATGCTCTCTTATTTCCTGATTACATGGCTCTACTATCACTTGGGCACAAGTAGAAAGAAGGCAAAGACTATTTCAGAGCACAACTTCTGAATGTCTAGTTAAGGAAACTCAAAGATTGTTTCTAGGTCAGACTCAACTTTTTAACCTATTCACTACACAAATGTAAAACCTAGAGTATTTCCTACAGGGAAGTGACAGAGCAGAACTAATATTGGACAAAAGGGTCAAGTAGGCAAAAAGATTTTGTTATCAGGGCCTTTCTTCCTTCCTCCCTCCCTCCCCTCCCTCCCCTCCCTTTCTCCCTCTGTCCATCTCTCTCTCTCTCTCTCTTTTTTGGCAGGGAAAGTGCAGAGTCCTAACCACTAGACTGCCAGGGAATTTCCAGGGCTATTCTTTCTTCTCTAACCCAGAGCCATTTTATACGCTAGTAAATTAAAGTCAGCTGTATTTGGTAAGAAGAGGGTGTGACTTAGAAGATACCTGTAAATCACATCTTTGACCTGAATCCTTTGCCTAGGGTAAATAAACAAGCTTCTCTAAGCCTTAAATTCCTCCTCATCAAGTGCAACTATCACACAAGGTTGTTTACACTACTGTGTGAAAGAAATAGGTACATGGTAGATGATTGGTGGTGCAGAGGTTAAAGCGTCTGCCTGCAATGTGGGAGACCTGGGTTCAATCCCTGGGTTGGGAAGATCACCTGGAGAAGGAAATGGCAATCCACTCAAGTATTCTTGCCTGGAGAATCCCATGAACGGAGGAGCCTGGTGGGCTATAGTCCATGGTCACAAAGAGTTGGACACGACTGAGTGACTTCACTTCACTTCACTTCAGATGATTATTTAATAAATAATTTAAAAAATCAGAGGTAGAAGGGGCACCTAAAAGCTCTTATTTTATATATGTGGGAGTTCAGTTTTCCATGCTTAAGTTTAACTGGAAAAGTATTCTTGCCTGGAGAATCCCATGAACGGAGGAGCCTGGTGGGCTATAGTCCATGGTCACAAAGAGTTGGACACGACTGAGTGACTTCACTTCACTTCACTTCAGATGATTATTTAATAAATAATTTAAAAAATCAGAGGTAGAAGGGGCACCTAAAAGCTCTTATTTTATATATGTGGGAGTTCAGTTTTCCATGCTTAAGTTTAACTGGATACTTAATGTGCAATCAAAATTAGAACCCAGGGCACTCGATTTCCCAGGCCATCTAAGTTTCTCCAAAATTCTCAAAACTTGCTCTTTACCATTGGGTTTCTTTCTTGTTTTTTTCCTGCTGTGCCATCTGGCATGTGGGATCTTAGTTCCCCAATCAGGGATCGAACCCACATTCCTGCATTGGAAGCCTGGAGCCTTAACCACTGACCCACCAGGGAGAAGGAAATAGCAACTCAAAAGACCCTGATGCTGGGAAAGATTGAAGGCAGGAGGAGAAGGAGACGACAGAGGATGAGCTGGTTGGATGGCATCACCAACTCAATGGACACGAGTCTGAGCAATCTCTGGGAGTTGGTGATGGACAGGGAGGCCTGATGTCCTGCAGTACATGGGACACTGCAGTCCCTGGGGTTCCAAAGAGTTAGACACGACTGAGCTACTCAACTGAGCTGAACTTATGCAGAGTGAATCAAAATTAAATAAGTTACTGTCTTGGATGGGCATGTGTTCTATTAGTAACTCCAGTCTTAGAGATCAAATCCATGAACCCTCCATTGGCAGGTGGATTCTCAACCAGTAAGCCACGAAGGAAGTCCAACACACCCATTTTTAAGATGGGGAAACTGAATCCTTGGCTAAGCATGCCTGGGGCTCACTGGCCTCTGTAGTCACTTTGGCCATGTGATTTCCTCCTGTGGCTCTAAGGCAGAGAGCTGAGCCAAGCCTGCTATCTGAAGGTGCACCAGAGTGAATAACCACAAAACCCAAGGGGATCTGGGCTCACCTGGCTGAAGTGTGCTCCATGCCATGCTTCCCTCTGTATCATGATCAAAACATGGCATGGTGCAGTAGAAACTTCATATAATCCTTTATATTTTCAATCACCAAGAAGTCCTTTTAAGAAATGTTGAGTGACTAGATTCTAGATTTTCTTAGAAGAATAGAATTGATGTGTCTACATAATTGGTATTTTCTTTGCCCAAGAGTGCAAGATTTTTGAAGTATGTCTGTTTTTCTTCCACTTATAATTTCCTCCCAAACACCTATCCTTTGTCTTGTGCAAAGCACCATGGGAGATACAAAATGGTGTCAGATACTCTCTTTCCTAAAGGAGCCCATTTCCCTGTTGAGGTGAGAGTAGAAACTCTATGGGACCTTGTCTGTCTTGTTGAGGTTCAGTGCCTAGACCAGCATCTGGTGTAGAAAAGACAATCCAGAAATGTCTGTGGAATGCATGAATGAATATACCTATATCAAAATTAATCAGAGCGAACACATAGCTAACATTTACTTCCACTAGCTTTCTAAGTATTTCTTACAATTGCTGCATCATATGATTTTCACAACTCTGTGAGGTTGGAACTATTAATATACTCATTTTGTTTTATCATTTTTTTTTTTGGCTGTACTGTGTCTTTGTTGCTACACGAAGGCTTTCTCTAGTTGTGGCGAGTGGGGGCTACTCTCTGGAGGCGATGCGAGGGCTTCTCCTTCTGGTGACTTCTCTTGTTGTAGAGCATGGGCCCTAGGGAGTGCAGGCTCAGTATTTGCGGTGCATGGGTTTAATTGCCTCTTGGCAAGTGGAATCTTCCTGGACCAGGGATCAAACCCATGAACCCACCATTGGCAGGTGGATTCTCAACCACTAAGCCATGAAGGAAGTCCAATATACCCATTTTTAAGATGGGGAAACTGAGTCTTGGAGAGATTAACTAACTGTCCCAAAGTTGCCTACTGGTGACCCTGAGATTTATACCAAAATCATCCACCTCTGAAGTCTGTGTTCTTAGCCACCATCCTCTGTTGCCCCTGAATGTTATGCTCCCTTGGGGCTAAAGACTCCTTCTGTGATTTTTTAGAACCCAAATCAAGGAATGTTGATTTTGAGGAGGGGAGAGGGATAAATCAGGAGCTAGGGATTAGCACACACACACTGCAGTATATAAGATAGCCAACAAAGATCAACTGTATGGCACAGGGAACTCTACTCTGTATTCTGTGATAACCTATATGAGAAAAGAATCTGAAAAAGAATGAATATATATGTATAACTGAATCACTTTGCTGTACATCTGAAATTAACAGAACATTGTAAATCAACTATACTCCAATAAAATTAGAAAAAACAAAGAGTATTTATAATGGAATCGTGTATGCAGTATTAGCAACAAGCAAGTTGAAAAGTTTTGTAGAATATGAAACAGATGTGGGACCAAAGCTTAAGGGTTAAGAAGGATTAAACAGACCAGAAGTAGAGTTCATCTCTTTTGATCTGTGAGAGTGACCTTGAAAATTCTCATTGTAATTGATTATGTCATAGTTATGTCATAATATCTCTTAAAATATTATAATATTATTTTAAAATTTTAACCAATTTCATCATCTTAACCGCTTTGCATGGGTTAGAATCCAGTCTTGTCCACCTTCCTATATATCCTTAGTGCTCGGATGGGTGCCTTCCTACTGATGTAAAAGGAACTGAATTATCACTAGATGGTAACTTTGATGGACTAGAAAAGTCTAACTACCCCAAAATAGCCAAATCTGATTTCTGATAAGCTTACCTCTTTCATGCTTTTATCCAACTCTTCCTTTTTTAAGAAAAGAAAGAATATTCAGGGGAAAAAAGACCATACACCATATTCATATGAAATCATTTTTGACGTCTTCAGAGATTTCTCTAGGTTCTGGACCAAGCCTGACTGTTGTTCTTTTCTACCTACATTCTTCCTACGCTTAAGGGATTTCAAAAAATGTGCTTAATAATTGGAACTTGTTTTAATTTTCTCTTATTTATTTTCTCTTGAGGTTAAGAACATTTTATAAATTTACAAATACCAAAAGTATTTTGCACACATGAAATAGATTTAAGAAAACAATCAGATCAGATTCAGAATATTTCCCCAAGGAGAGGAAGTGCACAAAATAGTCAAACGATTAACTGAAAAACAAAGCAAGGCAACTAAAATATCTCCCTGAGCTTGTTCCTAAGGTATGCTTCTCTTTTCTTCATTGTGAAACACAGCCTAGTCTGCACTGCTTGTTTTTTGAAGTGAAATTTTGATGGGAAAAATAGTTACTGAATCCACTGTGTGTTTCACACTGACATTGACATCCTTTATCTTGCCAAATATTTTGCTATGAGCTTAGGCATTTATCCTCAGTATATTTTTCAGCCTCTTCAGGTGTTCATTTTTCTTGTCCCCAATAAGTAGTCTACTGAATTTTCAAGTCATATTTCCTGAGAGGTAGAACAGGTTGCCATAGCTATATAGAGGTTGATAATAAAAGCAAATTTTCTTTGTTCACTCATAATGAGTAAAATAAACTCTTGGTTTGAATTTTACTCCAGTAAGTAGGGTCTCCTTAGTCTGAAGATTTGGTGTTGATAAGCATGTAAGTATTGGAAATTCTTGGAATCTAAAGAGTGGCAAACTATGTATGATATAGTTGACAGGCTGATAAAACGATTGAAATGGCTAAACTGACATATGACCAAAGTTGATAAATTGATAAAAATTTCTTGAGCACTGACTATCTGCAAGTTCAGTTCAGTTCAGTCGCTCAGTCCTGTCTGACTCTTCGTGACCCCATGAATTGCAGCACACCAG
>SJYC01043490.1:0-17510 GCA_006408675.1 Madoqua kirkii
TTGTTGGAAGAGGGTATTTGCTATGACCAGTGCATTTTCTTGGCAAAATTCTGTTAGTCTTTGCCCTGCTTCATTCTGCATTCCAAGGCCAAATTTGTCTGCTACTCCAAGTGTTTGTTGACTTCCTACTTTAGCATTCTAGTCCCCTATAATGAAAAGGACATCTTTTTGGGGTGTTAGTTCTAAAAGGTTTTGTAGGTCTTCATAGAACCGTTCAACTTCAGTGTCTTCAGCATTATTGGTTGGGGCATAGACTTGGATAACTGTGATATTGAATGGTTTGCCTTGGAGATGAACCGAGATCATTCTGTCATTTTTGAGGTTGCATCCAAGTACTGCATTTTGGACTCTTTTGTTGACCATGATGGCTACTCCATTTCTTCTGAGGGATTCCTGCCCACAGTAGTAGATATAATGGTCATCTGAGTTAAATTCACCCATTCCAGTCCATTTTAGTTCGCTGATTCCTCAAATGTTGATGTTCACCCTTGCCATCTCTTGTTTGACCACTTCCAATTTGCCTTGATTCATAGACCTGACATTCCAGGTTCCTATGCAATATTACTCTTTATAGCGTCGGATCTTGCTTCTATCACCAGTCACAGCCACAGCTGGGCACTGTTTTTGCTTTGGCTCCACCCCTTCATTTTTTCTGGAGTTATTTTTCCACTGATCTTCAGTAGCATATTGTGCACCTAATAACCTGGGGAGTTCCTCTTTTAGTATCCCCTCATTTTGCCTTTTTATACTGTTCTTTTTTTTCCCCCCATAAACAGTATAAAAAGACTATCTGCAAAGCCAACTTCAAATTGAGATTTGCTATTCGTTAAACAGGGCTTCCCTGGTGCTCAGTGGTATGGCATCTGCCTGTCAATGCAGGAGACTTGGGTTTGATCCCTGGTTGGGGAAGATCCCCTGAAGGAGGAAATGGCAACTCAATCCAGTGTTATTGCCTGGGAAAGCCCATGGACAAGGAGCTTGGAGGGTGACAGTCCATGGAGTCAAAAGAGTCGGACATGACCTTCAACTAACACAGCAACAACAACAACAACATTCATTAAACAGAGGTGAGGATGTAGGGGGTTGATATACAGACCTACATAATGATGTGCCTCCTGACTCCCTGCCAGCAAGCCTCGAGCAAGGATGAGGTCTTCTCAGCTTATTTTTCTAACTTACTCCAACTGGGCAAGAATTTGACTTCCACACCCAAATCAGTCAGTCTTTATGACTCACACTTTCTGGTGCACCCCACTCCATAGTGGTGCCACCCTGTAATGTTACTTCTGGCTTACTTCGGAGTTCACACAAACTTTTCTTTGTCTGGATCTCATCTTACAAAGAAATACTCCTCCTGTCTGCAAGAGTTAATTATTTGCATAAGTCAAACAAAAAAAATTATTGATAAGTTTATCGTGAGTTTGTTCATTCTGTCAGGGGTTCAGGAAAGTAGGGCTTCCCTGATGGCTCAGCTGGTAAAGAATCTGTTTGAAAGGCAGGAGACCCAGGTTCGATCCCTGGATCAGGAAGCTCCTCTGGAGAAAGGAATTGCTGCCCACTCCAGTATTCTTGCTTGGAGAATTCCACAGACAGAGGAGCCTGGTGGGCTACAGTCCATGGGGTTGCAAAGAGTCAGACACAACTGAAAGACTAACACTTTCAGGAAAATATAAAGAGACATGAGCAATGGGAGCAGAAACAGGAGTAAAAATAGCAATAAACATGAATAAGGATGGTAAAAGCCTTAGTTAGTGTTTACTGAGTGCTTTTTACTCTGACATTATGCTAAGTTCTTTATGTACAGTAATAACTTCCTTTTACAGAAGAAGAAATTATAACTCAGAGAGACAATATAACCTCTCTCAAAGCTCACATAGTCCCATTGGTGGAGTTGGGAAATGCATTTTTTTTGGTTTCATTGTATGATATCACTTATATGTGGAATCTAAAAATACAACAGACTAGTGACTATGATGAAAAAGAAGCTAACTCAAAGATACAAAGAACATACTGGTGTTAACCAATGGGAAGAGGGTGGGGAGAGGCAGTGTAGGGGATTAAGAAGTACAAAATATTTGGTATAACATAAACTACAAGCATGTATTGTACAACACAGTGGATATAGCCAGTATTTTAAGACTATAAATGTATTATAACCTTAAAAACTATATACATGCTTAGTCACTTCAGTTGTGCCCGACTTTCTGTGACCCCATGGACCACGGCCTGCCAAGCTCCTCATGGGATTCTCCAGGCAAGAATACTGGAGTGGGTTGCCATTTCCATCTACTACACCTGTAACATATAACATTGTACATCAACTATATGTGAATAAAATAAAAAATAAAACAAAGAAATCAAATTGCCACAAATATCACAAAATCTAGAATATATATATCTTTATACTGGGAAATGCATTTTTATTTAAATTTTATTAGAACTCACCATCTGGGTGTGTTTATAAGAGGGGAAATTTGTGACTATAATTTCAATTTCCCACTTTCCATTGAATAGATTGAGTTTTCTCCTCTGTGTTTAAAACTGTACATTCTCTTTTCATTCTTACAGTGGTCGGTCCTTGCTTAAGCTTATTGTTATATCTATTTAGTTTTCCTTTTATGAACACAACACGTGACTTGCAGGATATTCCTCACCAGGAGTTGAACCCAGGCCATGGCAGTTCAAGTCTGGAATCCTAACTACTGGGCCACCAGGGAACTCCCTGTCATATTTATTTATTTTTCTATTGAGTCCTAAAACTTTTCAATGTCCATATTTCCCCTGAATCAGACAAGTAACGTCCTCAAGTCACTTTGCTCTCTTTCCCTCATCACTACCCAAATCTTATGCTGATATTTTCTAGAATAACTCTGGATTACTAAGGGCATATATTATCTTCTTTGCTTTAATCCTAGCCTTTTTTTTTCCCTTTCTTTTTGACTACGCTGCACCACTTTTGTGATCTAGTTCACTGCATGTATGCATGGTCTTAAGTCGTGTCTGACTCTTTGTGACCCCATGGACCATAGCCTGCCAGGCTCCTCTGTCCATGAGATTTTCCTGACAAGAAATATGGAGTAGGTTGTCATATGCCCTCCTCCAAGGGATCTTCCTCACACATAGATTGAACCTGTGTCTCCTATGTCTCTTGCATTGCAGGCAGATTCTTTATTGCTGATCCACTAGAGAAGCCCCACTTAGTTCCTTGACCAGGGATCAAACCTGGGCCTTGCAGTGAAGAGTCCTAACCACTGGACCACCAGAGAATTCCTGGTCCTAGACTTTTCAATATGAAGTCAAGTGGGGCTTAGGAAGCATCACTATGAACAAAGCTAGTGGAGGTGGTGGAATTCCAGTTGTGCTATTTTACATCCTAAAAGATGATGCTGTAAAACTGCTGCACTCAATATGCCAGCAAATTTGGAAAACTCAGCAGTGGTCACAGGACTGGAAAAGGTCAGTTTTCATTCCAATCCCAAAGAAAGGCAATGCCAAAGAATGTTCAAACTATTGCACAACTGCACTCATCTCACATGCTATCAAAATAGTGCTCAAAATTCTCCAAGCCAAGCTTCAATAGTAGGTGAACTGCGAACTTCCAGATGTTCAAGCTGGATTTACAAAAGGCAGAGAACCAGAGATCAAATTGCCACATCCCACTGGATCACTGAAAAAGTGATAGAGTTGTAGAAAAAGATCTACTTCTGCTTTGTTGACTATGCCAAAGCCTTTGACTGTGTGGATCACAAGAAACTGTGGAAAATTCTGAAAGAGATGTGAATACCAGACCAACTGACCTGCCTCCTGAGAAATCTATGTGCAAGTCAAGAAGCAACAGTTAGAACTGGACATGGAACAACATACTGGTTCCAAATAGGGAAAGGAGTACATTAAGGCTGTATATTGTCAGGCTACTTATTTAACTTACATGCAGAGTACATCATGAGAAATGCTTGACTGGATGAAGCACAAGCTGGAATCAAGATTGCTGGGAGAAATATCAGTAACCTCAGATATGCAGATGACACCACCTTTATGGCTGAAAGTGAAGAGGAACTAAAAAGCCTCTTGATGAACATAAAAGAAGAGAGTGAAAAAGTTGGCTTAATACTCAACATTCAGAAACTAAGGTCATGGCATCTGATCCCATCACTTCATGGCAAATAGATGGGGAAACAATGGAAACAGTGACATATTTTATTTTTATGGGCTCCAAGATCACTGCAGATGCTGACTGCAGCCATGAAATTAAAAGACTCTTGCTCTTTGGAAGAAAAGTTATGACCAACCTAGACACCATATTAAAAAGCAAAGACATTACTTTGCTAACAAAGGTCTATCTAGTCAAAGCTATGTTTTTTCCAGTAGTCATGTATGGATGTGATAGTTGGACTATAGAGAAAGCTGAGTGCCGAAGAATTGATGCCTTTAAACTGTGGTGTTGGAGAAGACTCTTGAGAGTCCCTTGGACTGCAAGAAGATCCAACCAGTCAATCCTGAAGGAAATCAGTTCTGAATATTTATTGGAATAATTTTGAATATTATTTATGCTGAAGCTGAAACTCCAATACTTTGGCTGCCTGATGTGAAGAACTGACTCACTTGAAAAGACCCTGATGCTGGGGAAGATTGAAAGCAGAAGGAGAAGGGGACAACAGAGGATGAGATGGCTGGATGCATCATTGACTCAATGGACATGGGTTTGAGCAAGCTTCGGGAGATGGTGATGGACAGGGAAGCCTGGTGTGCTGCAGTCCATGGGGTCGCAAAGAGTTGGACATGACTGAGCAACTGAACTGAACTGAAAAGGAAGGAATAATCAATAAAAGAGATAAAGGAAGGAGAAATAAAGGAAGGCAGTATGGTGAAGTGAAAGAGATTGAAAAGTATTTTGTGGAAAGTAGCATTTGCAAGCTGCTGCTTAGTAGTGTTCTTGTGACCCTATGGACTGCAGCCTGCCAGGCTCCTCTCTCCATGGGATTCTCTACGCAACAGTACTAGAGTGGGCTGCCTTGCCCTCCTCCAGGGGATCTTCCTGACCCAGGGATCAAACCCAGGTCTCCTGCCTTGCAGGCAATTTCCTTCCTCTGGGCCACCAGGGAAGCCCAGAAAGTAGCATCTGAAGACCCTCTATCAAGAATGCAGATTACTTCGTTAAAAATAGCATTGTCATACTAAGCTCTTTTATGAAAAAAAAGGGCATTCCAGGCTGTTGAATTATGAGAGGTACAAATGGTTTTAACTCTTAAGGTCATAGGTTAGATGAGAATTCATCTCTTCCTAGCTCTGTGACCTTAACTTCTGTCAATGAAAAATTAATCAGTCAATCTAAAAAGAATCAGAATATTTTATTTGAACCAAATTTGAAGATTATAACATGGAAGATCATCTCAGAATGCTCTGAGAACTATTCTACCTGTTAGTAATCAAGACGCAATTTATATAGGTTGTTTTTAGTATAGAGGGATGTACATTAAGTGACCTATTATTAACAGTTTACATAATCCAGAGTTAAGTGCCATCGTGGTGGGTCATCTGACCCTTTACAAGATCAAGAGAAATGTTAGCATTTAAGAAATTGTCTTGTTGGTGCTGGCCTTCCCAGCTGGTGCTACTGGGAAAGAACCTGCCTGCCAATGTGGGAGCTGTAAGAGACACAGGTTCAATCCCTGGGTCAGGAAGATGCCCCAGAGGAGGGCATCTGGAACCCAATGGAACCCACTACAGTGTTCTTGCCTTGAGAATTCCATGGACAGAGGAGCCTAGTGTGCTATGGTCCATAATAGAGTTGCAAAGAGTTGGACAAGACTAAAGTGACTTAGCCATGCATTCATTTGTTGATGCTAGGAGAATGTGGCTATTTATGGTTGAGCAGCCATTCTTGCTGATGAGGAAGGTTTGATCCATGCATAATGGAAACACACAAGGCACAGTTGGGGGGCAGACCAAGGGCAGAGAAGAATTTTTATAAGTAAATTGTTCTTGTCTTGCCATAGATAGGAATTTTATTCCATACTTCTTTGTCATTTCCTCATCTGTGAAATGAATGTCATAATAGTGCATGTATGAAGTCGCTTCAGTTCAGTCACTCAGTCGTGTCCGACTCTTTGTGACCCCATAAACTGCAGCACACCAGGCCTCCCTGTCCATCACCAACTCCCATCCATCAAACTCAAATTCACGTCCATCGAGCCGGTGACACCATCCAGCCACCTCATCCTCTGTTGTCCCCTTCTCCTCCTGCCCCCAATCCCTCCCAGCATCAGAGTCTTTTCCAATGAGTCAACTCTTCGCATGAGGTGGCCAAAGTACTGGAGTTTCAGCTTTAGCATCATTCCTTCCAAAGAACACCCAGGACGAAGTCGCTTCAGTCGTCTCCAACTCTTTGTGACCCTGTGGACTGTAGCCCAGTGGGCTCCTCTGTTCATGGAATTCTCCAGACAGAACACTGGAGTGGATTGCCATGGCCTCCTCCAGGGGATCTTCCCAACTCAGGGATAGAACCCACATCTCCTGCATTGGCAGGTGGGTTCTTTACCACTAGCACCAGCTGGGAAGCCCTAATGGTAGCCACCTAATATGGTGGTTCTGGGGATTAATAAAACATTCATACTAAAATTCTGGAAAATCTTAAGTACTCAGTAAGTGTTACCTACTTTCAATATTATTATTATCATTATAAAGATTATTATTGGCATCTTTTAGGTTGGTAATAGAGAATTCTAAGCCTCATATTTTTATTTAGTCCTAAATAGAAATTATAACTCAAAGTAGCAGCTTTGTGTCAGTTAGTTTAATGAAGAACTAATTGTGTAAAATTGAAGTTATATCTATCTGTATCTAGTTTCTTTTTATAATAAAATTGAATTTTCTTTTTCAAGTCTGTTTGCTAAGATTAGGGAAAAATGTAATAGAAAGAAGTTTCCTTTAACTGTTTTAAGGACCGATGATTTCTAACTTTGAAAACTTCTGACTTTAAACATGGTTGTAGAATATAACCTTACCATCATAGCTTTTTATGTGAAATTGTATTGGTTTATTATATGTTTTGTTAAAGTAAATCTTATTCATTAGAGTAGAATATGTTTGTTATAGGGATTTCATTAATACTAAAACTTGTAATGTACATGCCAGCATGATAATCTTTAGCATGGGTGGTGATGGTGGTTTAGTCGCTAAGTTGTGTCCAACTCTTGGGACCCTATGGACTGTAGCCTGCCAGGCTCCTCTGTCCATGGGACTCTCCAGGCAAGAATAGTGGACTGGGTTGCTGTTTCCTTCTCCAACCTTTAGCTTATTATCCATTTTTCACTTGAATCTGTGACTTCACTAGAATATCAGTGACCTTTGTCTCTACAGGCGTATTTGTGATAAACTTAATTATTCTAACAGACTTAATTGACAAACTACATGGAAGATGTTGTCTGTCCTAGAAACACAGCTTTCTAGAAATAACATTATGTTATGTTTTCTAAGGAAGAAAAATATGTAAATATTCTTCATGCCATCAGAGTTTATACTATTATTCTGGAGTAGGAAGTTGGTATTCCTATTTTGCCAAAGAGGACAAGGGGTTACAAGAGTATAAGTAGCTTCTTGAAGGTCAATAGCTACTCTCTAGTTTGACCAAGAGCACAGTCTGAATCATCTACTACAAACTCTCTTTCGATTCTACACCATTACTATACCAATTGAAATACATGACATGAAAAAGACTAATAAGTCTTAAGTTAAAAATAGACTTTTAAAATGGTCTCTGGATATGAAAGTTGCTTAGAAACGATGAAAAATTATTTTGCCCTATTGGATGGAATGGTAATAAGCTATTTTGGCTGGATTGTGAAAATTCATTAAAGTCTCTACGTGAACAGCCATAAAATGTACTACATGTTAAAAGTTGCCTATTTGCTTATGTTGCCCACTATTTTCAGATACAGGCTTTGATATTTCAACAGAATTAAAGAGCAACTCATTTTAAGTCCTCAATTCCTTGAAGTTGAACTATTATCCCCCAAGGACTTCCTTGGCCCAATTCTTAGCCAAAGTAATGTTTTAATAAAAAGTAATAGTTGTAAATAGGTATGTGTGTGTGCAGTGCTAAGTAACTTCAGTTGTGTCCAATTCTGTGCAACCCTATGGACTCTAGCCCTCCAGGCTCCTCTATCCATGGGATTCTCAAGGCAAGAACACTAGAGTGGTTGCCATGCCCTTCTACAGGGGTCTTCCCGACCCAAGGACAGAACCTGTGTCTCTTATGACTCCTGCATGAGCAGGCAGGTTCTTTACCACTGTTTCTACCTGAGAAGCCCATGAATAGGTATAATAACTCCAATAAGTCATATGAAATAGATGAAGCTGCCAGTGTTCAACAGATAAACAGGATAAGTGAATGGTTTATACATAAAAGGGTAAATGAATAACAATATATACTCACACTTTCATCTGCTGGAAAGAATCACTTTGGTTTTTTAGGATAATGCCAATTATTGAAATGATTAAGGGAATATGGAAAAATCTAGAAATTAAAATATTGAATTACCAATAAGTGTTTTAATGTCTATTCTTTATGTGGCATTTTCATAGATTCTGTAGCAGATAAAAACAAGTGTGAGACAAAGCTAGTATTTCCAAATTGGGAAGGAGTACGTCAAGGCTGTGTATTGGCACTTTGCTTATTTAACTTATGTGAAGAGTACATCATGTGAAATGCCAGACTGGATGAAGCACAAGCTGGAATCAAGATTACCAGGAGAAATATCAATAACCTCAGATATGCAGATAACACCACCCTTATGGAAGAAAGAGAAGAGGAACTAAAGTGCCTCTTAATGAAAGTTTAAGAGAAGAGTGAAAAAGCTAGTTTAAATCTCGGCTTTCAAAAAACTAAAATAAAAGCATCCAGTCCCATCACTTCTTGGCAAATAGATGGGGAAACAATGGAAACAGTAGGAGACTTTATTTTGGGGGGGAGCTCTAAAATCACTGCAGATGGTGACTGCAGCCATTAAATTAAAAGACTCTTGCTCCTTGGAAGAAAAGCTGTGACCAATGTAGACAGCATATTAAAAAGCAGAGACATTGCCAACAAAGGTACATCTGGCCAAAGCTATGGTTTTTCCAGTAGTTATGTATGGATGTGAGAGTTGGACTATAAAGAAAGCTGAGCACTAAAGAACTGATGCTTTTGAACTGTGGTGTGGGAGAAGATTCTTGAGAGTCCCTTGAACTGCAAGGAGATCCAACAGGTGTATCCTAAAGGAAATCAGTCCTGAATATTCATTGGAAAAACTGATGCTGAAGCTGAAGTTCAAATAGTTTGGCCACCTGTTGTGAAGAGCTGACTCATTGGAAAAGACCCTGATGCTGGGAAAGATTGAAGGCAGGAAGAGAAGGGGACAACAGAGGATGAGATGGTTGGATGGCAGCACCAACTTGATGGACATGAGTTTGAGCAAGCTCCAGGAGTCGGTGATGGACAGGGAAACCTGGTATGCTGCAGTCCATGAGGTCAGAAAGAGTCAGACACAACTGAGCAACTGAACTGAACTGAACTGTTTCCAAAGACATCACAATTTGATTTGAAAGCAATATTTGATATAGAAATAACAGAACTTTAGAGCTTGAATCAAATATAGCAAGTTCTATAACTGAAAGACATCTTAGAGATTACCTACCTAGTCTTCATGTTTAAAAGAGTAATGTAGTGAGAACTTAAAATGATTTGGCTCCTTGTAATTGTAAATGACATGACAGGTTCACCCATTTTACATTTTTTATTTTCTCCCTTCGTACTGAATGCTGTGGTGTCAATTGACCACATGAACTGCATTGCAAGTTCAATTAATAACTGATCGACTTATGAATAAGAATTGAATTTTTGATTCATATATTGAAATTCAGACTCACAAGGTGAAAGTATCAGGAGGTGGGGCCTTTGGAAGGTAATTAATTCACGAAGGTAGAGTCCTCATGAGGAGGTGAGGTCCCTTATGAAAGATCATTTAACCTGAAGTTCATGGATTTCTTGAGATACAGTGGCCATCTAAATGTGCCAGAGGCATTTTCTTCTATAGAAAGAGTGTCTAGCTTTGTTCAGTTTCTCACCAATGTATGTTATCCTCCAGAAGTTAAGAACCAATTATTTCCTTAAAACCTGGTGACACAACAGAATAAAGTGGAATGTCAGTAGGCCTTGTTTTAAAAGATAAAGCTCAAACAGTTCATTTATTAATACATTAAAAACAAACACTGAACAAAAGGATAGATAGCAGTAGGGCTTTGGGGGACATGGTGACATGAATCTTGTTCCTTTTCTTTCTACAGGGAGACTCTATGGAGGATGAGAGCCTGAGGTTTCTACACTCAGGTCTAGGGGACCTGAGGATGCTTCTTATTCCAGTACTAATGAAAGTCCAATCGTTCAGAATTCTCCACACGGTGACTGGAGTCCCAGTGAGCTGCTAAAGATAAAGAACAACAAATCCAAGGGCCTGAGGAGTGAGAGGGAAAATAAATACAAGCAGAAAACCTACAGCACAAATTCAGTGATAATTGTTAGAAGAGCAGAAGAATGATTGAGCTAAAACAAAAAAAAAGAAAAAGAAAAGAACTGTGCTTAAGAGTAGCAGATAAAACGCTTCTTTGACAATATGATTTCTGAAATAAACAGCTTAGAAGATGAATTGAAGGTAAGGATGATTGTTGTGGATGTCTGAATTGGTCAGTGATGATCAGCTGAAAGGACTATTTCAAAACACAAATGCAAACCCTAATTGAAAATGTAGGCAGTTTGAATATATAATTTGAGGACCACTATTGTGGAAACTCCTTGGAAGGAAAGTTATGACCAACCTAGATAACATATTAAAAAACAGAGACATTACTTTGCCCACAAAGTTCTGTCTAATCAAAACTATGGTTTTTCCAGTGGTCATGTATAGATGTAAGAGTTGGACTGTGAAGAAAGCTGTGCACTGAAGATTTGATGCTTTTGAACTGTGGTGTTGGAGAAGACTCTTGAGAGTCCCTTGAACTGCAAGGAGATCCCACCAGTCCATCCTAAAGGAGATTGGTCCTTGGCTGTTCATTGGAAGGACTGATGCTGAAGCTGAAACTCCAATGCTTTGGCCACTTCATGGGAAGAGCTGACTCATTGGAAAAGACCCTGATGCTGGGAGGGATTGGGGGCAGGAGGAGAAGGGGATGACAGAGGATGAGATGGCTGGATGGCATCACCAACTCGATGGATGTGAGTTTGAGTGAACCCCGGGAGTTGGTGATGGACAGGGAGGCCTGGTGTGCTGCAGGTCATGGGGTTACAAAGAGTCGGACATCACTGAGCGACTGAACTGAACCAAACTGAACTGATTATGGAAACAAACAGCATTTCTAAAGGGGGGAAAAACAGAAGAGAAACATAATTAAACAAATACTAGTAAAACATTTATCTGAAGTAAACAAAGTCCTAAGACTCTAGGTTTTAAGGGCTGCCAAATTGTAGGCTTTACTGATAACAAAAGGCCCAAATACTGATAGAGAGACACATATGCTAAAGCAAATATCCAAGAAATACTGGATAATGACATGTATTTATTTTTCAAAGAAATTCACTGAAAACTGATAGTGGAGTAGCAACAATCAAAGAGCTGCAATCCAAAGTATTCTCAAGTAAGTGGTCAAGGGCCTGTCAGCATGAAAGGTTGTGAGCATGAAGTGATCAGCCATGGACCTCTTTATCAAAAGTTGTTGTTGTTCAGTTGCTCAGTCATGGACTGCAGCACGCCAGGCTTCCCTGTCCTTCACCATCAATACTTGTGAAAATACTCTAACTGAACAACAAATGAACCACAACAGAGATCTTAAGATGGAGAAAATAAGGTAATAGTGGTGAGCAGAAGTAAATGTCTTTCTCCCTCCTTCCCTCCCTTTCTTCCTTCTTGTTCACACCTAAAGTTCATGAACTGAAGTTATATATAAAGTTCAGTCCTTTTGTGAAAAGGACATTTAGCCTCTGAGTAAAGCTTCAAGTAGAGAATTTAGTATTGTTGACTATGGATGCAATGGTGTACCTAAGATTTCTAGGATTTATTCATCTTGCATAACTTGTATAACTTTGTATTCTTTGACCAGTACCTTTTTGTTCCCATGCCCCCTCACCAAGCACCCAGTAACTACCCTCTGCACTCAGCTCTTGTGAGTTAGACTGTTTGAAATTCTGCATATTAGTGGGATCATGTGGTATTTGTTCTTTTCTGTCTGGCTTGTTTCACCTCTCATAATATCCTCCAGGTTCATCACAGTGTTGCATATAATAGGATTTCCTTCCTTTTTTAGGTGAAAAAACATTCCAGTGGATGTATATGCATTTCTTTATCTATTCCTCTGTTGATGGACATACAAGTTGTTTCCATGTCTTGGCATTTGTGCATAATGCTGCAGTGAACATGGAACTACATATATACCTGCTTTCAGTTCCTTTGGACATATGCCCAGACATGCAATGGCTGGAGTAAATCTATTCTATTTTTAACTTTTCAGGGAACTGCCATAATATTTTTCCACAGTGGTTACATTGATTTAATTCCCACCAACAGCATAATAAAATTTTCCTTTTTTCCATATCTTTACCAGTAATTGTTAGCATTTGCTTTATTGATAATAGCCATCCCAAGGAGATCCAACCAGTCCATTCTGAAGGAGATCAACCCTGGGATTTCTTTGGAAAGAATGATGCTAAAGCTGAAACTCCAGTACTTTGGCCAACTCATGTGAAGAGTTGACTCATTGGAAAAAAAAACTCTGATGCTGGGAGGGACTGGGAGCAGGAGGAGAAGGGGATGACTGAGAATGAGATGGCTGGATGGCATCACGGACTCAATGGACATGTCTGAGTGAACTCCGGGAGATGGTGATGAACAGGGAGGCCTGGCGTGCTGCGATTCATGGGGTCGCAAAGAGTCGGACACCACTGAGCGACTGAACTGAACTGAACTGAATGGGTATGAGGTGATATCTCAGTGGCTTGATTTTTATTTTTTTCATGATCAGTGATGTTGAGAACATTTTCATATACCCAGTGACCAATGATATATCTTCTTTGGGGAAATGTCTATTCAGGTTCTTTGCTTATATTTAAATTGTATGTTTTAAAGGTTTTGTTTTTTGCTATTTTGTGCTTTGAGGTCCTTATGTTATACATTTTGGATATTAACCTTTATTATATGGTTTACAAATATTTCCTTCTATTTATAGATTGCCTTTTCAATTTGTGGATTATTTCCTAAGTGTTTCCCAGGTGGCACTAGTGGTAAAGAAATTGTCTGCCAGTGCAGAAGATGTAAGAGAGGCGAGTTCAGTCCATGGTTTGGGAAGATCCCCTGGAGGAGGGCATGGCAACCCACTCCAGTATTCTTGCCTGGAGAATCCCATGGACAGAGGAGCCTGGCAGGCTGCGTGGGGTGGCAAAGAGTCAGACATGACTGAAACAACTTAGCATAGACTGCTTTTTCACTTTGCGGATTATTTCCTTTACTGTGTAGAAGGTTTTTCGTTTGACACTTTTAATATGTACTACACTAACTCAGAAAGACCTAAGAATTGGTGATTTCAGGGAGTAGTGGGAAGTAGAAGCACTGAAGGTTCTCATTGGAGGCAGAGGGTGAGAAGGCGAGGAGTGATGGTGATGAAGATATTCCATAGGCCTCATCTTTCATCTTATCCATGTTGAGAAAGAAGTAAAGATGAGATAGAACATCTTGGTGGAAGAAAAAAATAGTAAGGAACATAGTTGACAGGGAGTGTAGCCTGGGATCAAAGCAACACGTACCTACAAGCTATTTTCAAGAAAATAGGCAGTGTTAACTGCTGAAACTAAAGACTGAACAAAGAGATAGAGACACATTCAAATAACAAGGAGTGGCTGGTGGAACTTTGCAGCTGTTTTGTGGTCTAGTCACAGCAAGATAAGAACAAGGATAGAAAGTCTTCTTAATAGTGTGATTACAGGCTGAGTTTGGTTAGGGTGACACACAAAACAAGAGTCTATTACCATCTAAAAGTCAAAACAAACGATATAATACCTGATTCAATCTGGACAGTTTTTAATGAGCATCTGACCACTCAAGACCAATGTTTTAGAATTTTTATAGCTTTGTTACATGAATGAAAGTGAAAATCACTCAGTTGTGTCTGACTCTGTGTGACCCCATGGACTAGACAGTCCACTGAATTCTCCAGGCCAGAATACTGGAATAAGTAGCCTTTCTCTTCTCCAGGCGATCTTCCCAAACCAGGGATTGAACAGAGGTCTCCTACATTGCAGGTGGATTCTTTACCAACTGAACTATCAGGGACGCCTTTGTTGACATGAATGCTGGCTAGTTAAACAGTATGAAGACTTACATGGATGGTGGCTCATAGAATCCTTTTGGCAAAAGGAATACATTCTTTGGCGATTCTTTACAAGACCCAGAACATCTATTTTTCTGACACAAGTGCAATTTATTTTATGCAAAAATGGCAATATTAATGACAGATAAGGTCAAATTTAAAGTTAAATGCACTGAAGAAGTACATTATGTAATAATAAACGGACAGTCTATGAAGAGTATATTACATTTATAAATCTGTTGGCACCAAATAAACAGGTAACTATACAAAGCAAAATATTTTATGAATAAGGGAAAAATTTGTAAAAATAACATTTTTGTGGAAGACAAAATATTTATCATCCACAATTGGACAACTCTAGTTAAAAACAAAAGAAGGACATACAAAAAAGAACGGTGCAATCAGTAAGCTTTATTTAATAGATGTGTATTAAACCATACATCCTTCCAAGGGAGAATAAATATTTTTCACATGTTTATAGAACATTTACAAAATAGATCTTATACCTATACTGGACTTGGTCTCGAAAACTTCAATCATTTTATTGTTATTATTAATTTTTAACTCAAAGTTTTTTAGTTAAAAAATATATATATATTTTGGTTGTGAAACAAGTAAAGTGTTTATTAGGAGAAAAAAGAGTACATGTGAATAAGCACAGGCTGGTGAACTCAGAGTCACACACCCAGAGAGAGTCGAGCACTCGTGGGGCATTTCTTCCAGGTTGCCTCTGGCCAGTCACTTTGCTTTACCTGGTTCTGAGTCCATTTTGGGTTTATCTCAGGGTTGCCTAGAATTGGACACGACTGAGCAGCTAGCACACAAGGCTTTCTCACATGTGTGCATCTCCTAGTCAAGACAGATTCTAGTGAAGAGCATTATGGGTAGGTTGACATCACTTACTGTGGGGTGGTGCTCCCTCCCTTTTGACCTCCCAGGAGCCTTTCTGTGCATGTGCAGTCCGGATGGTCTCTTTGACCTCAAGATGAGGACTATGGGGTCTTTGTATCTCTAATCCGCGCGGGGCTCAGTGTCTTTTCCTTCCTGCTATTGTCTTTGTCTCAGAGTATCTGTCCACAGGGGACAGGCTCCAGCTGCTCAGCCTGGGGTCCATCTGTCTCCTGCCTCAAATCTCCCTTGAGAGATGGAGACCCCAGGAAATCTTCATTGGGAAGATGAAGGGTGAAGGTCTGTCTTTTGTATCTGTTTCCGGCTGTCATGGAGCTTATAGAGCTTACCTGGTTGGGGTCATGGAGATGTTGCTGTGTCCCATTAAGGAGTCTCAGGGCGACTTTTTTTGTTATTTCAGTAGGATCTGCTGTGGGGAGTGGTCAGAATTTTTAAACTTCAACACTTTTATTTTTTGGCTAAACCTCAAAGCATTTGGGATCTCAGTTCCCTGAAGAGGGATTGAACCTGCGCCTCCTACAGCGGCAGCTTAGAGTCTTACCCACCAGGGACGTCCTTAAACTTCAGTAATTGTAAAGTAGAAATTTGGTAGTTAAAATTCCTGATCAAATTCAACAAAATTGAGAAACATAAGAAAAAATTGCCCTAAAATATCTTCTTTGGAAATTGAAAAGCATACTAGATAATCTTTCAGTTCAGTTCAGTTCAGTCACTCTGTCGTGTCCGACTCTTTGCAACCCCATGAATCGCAGCACGCCAGGCCTCCCTGTCCATCACCAACTCCTGGAGTTCACTCAGACTCACGTCCATTGAGTCCATGATGCTACCCAGCCATCTCATCCTTGGTCATCCCCTTCTCCTCCTGCTTCCAGTCCCTCCCAGCATCAGAGTCTTTTCCAATGAGTCAACTTTTTGCATGAGGTGGCCAAAGTACTGGAGTTTCAGCTTTAGCATCATTCCCTCCAAAGAAATCCCAGGGCTGATCTCCTTCAGAATGGACTGGTTGGATGTCCTTGCAGTCCAAGGGACACTCAAGAGTCTTCTCCAACACCACAGTTCAAAAGCATCAATTCTTTGGCTCTCAGTTTTCTTGACAGTCCAACCCTCACATGCATACATGACCACTGGAAAAACCATAGCCTTGACTAGACGGACCTTAGTCGGCAAAGTAATATCTTTGCTTTTGAATATGCTATCTAGGTTGGTCATAACTTTTCTTCCAAAGAGTAAGATAATCTTTGGCTCAAGTAAAATATTAAAAATGAAATTACAAACTATGTTGAAAACGTGTTAAGGAGAGCACTTCACATCTAAACCTTTGGAAGCTATCAAAATCTGTACTCAGGAAGATTTTTAGCTTTTAATGCCATTGTTATTAAAACAGAAACCCAAATAGATGAAATAATAAACCATTTAAATAATTAGAAAGAGAAAACCAAAATAAAGCAAGAGATACATTATAAGAAATGAAATCTGAAATAATGAACAACAAATAAAAATTAGAAAAAAGAATAAACAAATCCAAAGGAAAAAAAATTTAAAATATCCATAAAATAGATGAACTCCTTGTAACCCTGCTCTAAGGGTTAGAAAAAGAATAAATACTAAGGACAAGAAAAAAAAATACAGATAGAAAATAAAATAACTATGATATAAAAATGTAAGTAACACTAGTAGAGTAATAAATTGTAAATACCTTGGGAAAAAATAGAGGATTTCCTAACAAAATAAAAATTAACAAAGCTGACCTAAGAATTGGTTAAATTCTAGAGGTAATGAGAAAGACACCATGATCAGATGCTTTCAGATTCATCATGCTCATGCTTGTGTGCTCAGTAGTGTCTTACTCTGTGACCCCTTGGACTGCAGCCTACCAGGTTCCTCTGTCTATTGGATTTTCTATGCTAGCATACTAGAGTGGGTTATTTCTTCCTCCAGGGGATTTTCCTGACCCAGGTATCGAACCTGCAACTCTAATATCTCCTGCATTGAAGGTGAATTCTTTACCACTTGAGCCATCAAGGTTCTTTACATCCTGAGCCTGAAAGTTATTCAGTGCAGTTCAGTAGAGTTCAGTCACTCAGTCATGTCCAACTCTTTGTGACCCCATGAATTGCAGCACACCAGGCCTCCCTGTCCATCACCAACTCCTGGAGTTCACCCAAACTCACGTCCATTGAGTTGGTGATGCCATCCAACCATCTCATCCTCTG
>SJYC01043491.1:0-31284 GCA_006408675.1 Madoqua kirkii
AGAAAAAAAGTAATTTTACCACTAGATGCTTAAAAAGCTTTTGAAAGAAATTATAAGCTATTTCTTGTAAAATTATCAAGGGAGATAGATTATGAAGTGAGAAAATATAAAGCCACTCAGCAAACGTTTGAAATTTTAAAACATAAAAACTGTTTTAATTAAATTAGCTAGATAAGGACAGCACTACCACCATTATGCTTAACATTATATTGGAGGTGCTGGTGGATACAGAAGGTAAGAAAATAAAATCAATGATATATTGTGAGTTCCATGGTGGGTCAGTGGTGAGGACCTGGTGCTTTCACTGCAAGGGCCTAGCTTCAATCCCTGGTCATGGAACTAAGATCCACCAAGTTGCCCAGTGCAGCCAACTGGAAAAAAGAAAAAAAAAAGAAGATAAACTTATTTTGAAAAAAATTGATAAAATGATCTCTTTTTGATGATGACTTTGTATACCTAGAAAATTTAAGATGCTGTACTAAATATCACTAGAGTTGAAAAGGACAACTTGGTGAGGGCATGGATACAAGATAAATTTTTTAAAAGGCAATAGTTTTTATATACTTTAATAAAATACTTAGAGAAATGGGAAAATTTTCTTATTTACAATCATTGAAAAATATAAAATGCTTAAGAATTAATTGAGTAAGACAGATACATTTTCTCTATAAGGGAAATGATAAAATCTTACTGAAAGAAATTAAAGAAGATTTGAACAAATGGAAAGCACACTTGTTGGACAAGAATAGTTAATAACACAAACTTTAAGAACATACACCTAATAAATGTGTAAGCATAATGCACTAAAATTGAAATTGGTACTGTCTGAGAAGATGATTGGTCAGAGAAGGTTAAAGTCCATGTTGAAGAACAGATGCCCCAGAATAGCTAAGAAAATATGCAAAGGGAGACTAGTGAGAGATCCTGAATGTTTAATTAAGCTACTGCGTGTTAGTCATATTGTATTGGTAAAGGAATAGAATAAACTGTGAAGAAACAGAGTCCAATGTTCTGTGTATTTCTAAAGTGGTAGATCATTTTAGGGAGAAATAAAATAAATCATTTAATAAATAATGTTTGGAAAATAGTCTACTTATTTGGAAGAAAAGTGGGTTGCTATCTTATTCTATATTTAAATATAAATTTCAGATGGCTAAAAAGCTTGGTGGTCGTTTAGTCGCTAAGTCATATCTGTCTCTTTGCTGCCCCAGGGACAATAGCCTGCCAGGCGCCTCTATCCATGGGATTTCCCAGGCAAGAATACTGAAGTGGGTTGCCATTCCCTTCTCCAGAGGATCTTCTGACCCCAGGATCGAACCTGCATCCTTGCATTGCAGGCAGATTCTTTACAAACTGAGCCACGGGGGAAACCCCTAAAGATCACATGAAGTCCTTCCAGTGGGAATTGAACCAACAACCTAAGGACTGCCACAGTTCACTCACTGTAGTCCTCTGCTCTGCCAACTGAGGTGTCTTCTAGAATCAGAGGCCCCACTTCTTAGTCTATATTTAAATATAAATTCCAGATGGCTAAAAAGCTTACATGGTCAAAATATTAATAAAATCACTGAAGTCATATAAGATGATCTAAAAACTAAATATATAAATTCTATGCACTGAGGATATATAAATTCTATCCACTTTTTTTCCCCAGAAGCTATAGAAATCCAGAAGCTATAAAAGATGGCATGTTTAAATTTATAGATGCTAAGAATCTTGATATGACAGAACAATAGACAAGCATTCAATTTAGAATAAAATATTTATAACTGATTTGTCAAAACAGCTAAACATTTAACAAAAAAGAGAAATGACAAAAAATGGGCAATCCAAACTGGCCAATAAATTAATAGAAAAATTCTCAAATTCGTTACTAGCAAGCAAAATTCAAATAAAAATAAAATGTCATTTTACACCAGTCTGACAAAATTGGAAAATAACTATGGTACTATTACTGATGGTGACTTAGGGAATGGATTACTCTCATGGCTGGTAGAAATATGAAGGGTTATAGGTTTTGGGAAATCCATCTGCCAACATCTATTAAATTTAAAAAATATGTATACTTTTTGGCTCAGCAATTCCAGTTCATAGACTCTGTTCCATAGAAAAGAAGGCATCTATATATAAGGCTTTATGTTTATAGAGGCAAAAATCTTATTAGAAATAATGAGTTAGTGCTAATCTCTTGACTGGTGGTGACTTCCACAAGGTACTTTTGAGTAAGGAACGCCAGATATACAAATTGTAGGGTTCCCTCCCTTTAAAAATTGATTCTATATTGAAGTATAATTGAATTACAAAGTTGTGTTAATTACTGTTGTACAGTGAAATGACTCAATTATATAGACATATACGTATATATCTATACATTCTTTTTCATTCTGATTTTCCACAGGATATTGAATGTAGTTCCCTGTGCTATACAGTAGGACCTTGCTGTTCATTCCTTCTTTAAATGCCAATTTGCATTTACATTAATCCCAAACTACCAGTCCAATCTTCTCCCCACACTCCCCCTTGGCAACCACCAGTCTACTCGTTATGTCTCTGATTCTGTTTCATAGATAGGTTCATTTGTAGCAAATCTAATTCTGTGAAATAACCAATGATACTCATATATGTAGATGTAGTTATATGTACATTTCTATATAGAATTACATGGCCAGGGGTTATATGGAAATTTAGGTTAATGTGAGAAGTGAAGAGAAAGTAGCTAAAGAAAACTCTCTTTTCCATTTACAAAGGATGAGTACCAGCCATGGTTGAGGTTATTTTGAGTTGCATGATACTGGCCATGAATCAGATTCCCACTGAGAAACTTAGACAATTGAAGCATGTCAAGTCAATCATTTTGGAAGGTAGAGGTTTTGTGATATTTGTGAATGAATATGTATCACGCATATGTATGTTTATGGTTTTTCCATGCTTGAATGTATGAATTAATGAATGGGTGATTATCATTAACACAGTTATCTGTATGTAATGTGGCACCTTTATGTTGAATCTTCTAATGATGGAAAAGTGAACTAGACCAAAGATCCAGAGAGTAAATATTTGTCACCTGGGTGTGACTACTGGAGAGTTAATATTTCTTAGGTAGAACAGAATGTTTTAACTCATATATAGTTCAGAACAATCTTTTCAATTAATATCATAGCACAGGTTCTCAGGTGTAATAGAATTAACCCTCGATTCAGTGATTCATTTATGAGTTCCCTGCTATTATCATGTTGTGTTCCAAAGAGCTCAAATGTCCCAGAGTTTTTGCATCTGGCTCTTATGATAATTACTCCCGTTAGCGGTAACTGAGATTCTTAGAGAGTGAGAGAGGGAAAAGAACAGGAAGACTCCAGATAGTGGGAACACACTCAAAACAACTCCTGATTGTTTCTTCCTCTCTTAACCCAGCCTTGTGATCCTATCACCTTTGGCTGAAACCACATCCTGAAACATGACTGCGCCTCTTTGTACTGACATCAGAGTGTTTGTCTTACAATGCGGGGTTTTGTGCCCCTTCCAGGGAAGGATATTTAAGTCCAGCCTGATAAGGCAGAGTGACTCCAAGTAGAAATGCCCAGTGTCTGTGCCTTGCTATGTTGGGAGAACTGAAAATCCGAAGCCTTGAGCACCATCATTTTTCTTTTAAGGTCTGGAAGTGCCGCACAATATATTTGTTGTTGCTTAGTCGTTAAGTCCTTCTGACCCTTTTGTGACCCCATATACTGTAGCCCGTCAGGCTCCTCTGTCCATTGAATTTTCCAAGCAAGGATACTGGACTGGGTTGCCATTTCCTTCTTCAGGGGATCTTCCTGACCCAGGGATTGAACATGCTTCTTCTGCAGAGATAGGTGGGTTCTTTTTACCCCTGAGCCACCAGGGAAGCCCATTTTCAAGAGTCTTGGCAATGAACTTCAGAAAAGATTAATGATTATTTTGAATAAATAGATTTCATACTAAAAAAAGTCAGTAAATTAGTTGCCCCTAAAGAACACCTGGGACTTTCCTGGCAGCTCAGATGGTAAAGAATCCACCTGCAATGCGGGAGACATGGGTTTGATCCGTGGGTTGGGAAGATCCCTGGAGAAGGGAATGGCAACCTGCTCCACTATTCTTACCTGGAGAATTCCATGGACAGAGGAGCCTCATGGGCTACAGTCCATGAGGATTGCAAAGAGTTGGATATGACTGAGCAACTTTCACTTTTCACTTTCAAAGAATACCAGACTAAAAGAATAATCCCTAAACAGGGAGAGGTTAATGGCACCTCTTCCACATTTCCACAGCAGAGTCAAGATTTTACTACCTAGAATCAGAGTTGCTCCTTTTCCCAAAGGGTGCTCCTTTCCTCCCCTCTGACAGAAATGGCTTCTAGACAATAATGCCAGGAAGAAGGGGTGAGGAGGAGGGAAGGGATTCTCTTCTAATATATGAACCCTCTTAAAAAGAAAATTCCCCCTAGCAATTTGCTCATAAATTAAGCCCTGTTCCCTCTGCAAAGAAAAAAAATTTAGTAAACAAATATACAACACAGACTAGATTAAAAAAGAATCTGAGCAGTGTTTTTTTTTTTTTTTCCGCTAACTTGTGCACAGATAGTGAAAATGACATTGAATACTCACAGCCATAGACATGAGTCTGACAATACTTGGCCTGTAGATGTCAGGGACCAATTATTGTTTGGAGGGGTACTGATCTTTTTTTTTTTTTTTTTTTGTAGCTTTGAATTATCAACCTGCTGCTGTTTGTATAGGCATGACATTGTGTTTATTCCTTCTGTCCCCATAAATTGATTTCTACTAATATACTAATTACCAGTGGTCATTGGCTCATGGATCCATAAGTTGAGTCCAAAAGAAATCAAAAGACAGTACACATTTTAAAAACTTTTTTCCCTCTGATGGATGGAACATTCATTTTCCCTTCCCTTTCTGTCTTCTTCTCTCACCCCTTTCTATCTTCTACCCACTCACTAAAAAAAATATTTCAAAGGTATTTTCTCTTATAATTGTGTGGATATATCATGCCCAGGAGTCTTGGTTTCAAATATAGGATTTGACTCTGGCTAACTTAGTTTTTTTTTTTTTTTTTTTTTAAATTAATAGACATATAAGGAGGGACAGGCTCTGGCAAGAATGCAGGGAGGCAAAGCCTGGGTTAGACTTGGGTGGAGGAAAGATCCATTCTCTGACTTAGAGCAGGTAGATCTTCTGCCTCTTGGGTTTTTCCATACTGAGAGGTGGGACTTCCACCAGCCACCTCTCTGGGGATTAATTCCGAATGAGCAGAACATTTCATTACAGTGTGCAGTAGCTTCTCAGTTTGGAAAAAAAACAAAACAAAACAAAACCTTAAACTTCAATGTTGTCCCCCCAAATGTATTGTTTAGAACTGATGTAGCTATTGTATTTGCTGAGTAGGTCCCAGAGTCTAGTAGGGGTTACAACCACTTACACCCTCTATGTCTCAGTAACACATTAGGTGGGGAAGCAGCAGATTCAGTGTCTGGTGAGGGCCTGCTTTCTGGTTTATCGATGGCCACCTTCTCATGGTATTCTTACATGGCAGAGAGAGGTAGAGCAAATTTTCATGTTTCTTCTTATAAAGGCACCAAACCCATCATGTGGGCTTCACCTTCATGATCTAACCACTTCCTAAAGACTTCACCTCCCAGTACCATCACATTACGGTATTAAGGCTTCCACTTAGGAATCTGGGGAATACTCAAACACCTGGATCTGGCGTCATACAGATGTCACTTAAAAACTATTTGTTGAATGAGTGATTGCACGAGTGAGTCAACCCGTGTTTCTTTGGCACTTTCTCCAAGATTATCCAGGAGATTTTCAGTCTTTTTTTCAGTGTGCTCTCAACTCTCTGCTGCTGCTGCTAAGTCACTTCAGTAGCATCCAACTCATGTGCGACCCCATAGACGGCAGCCCACCAGGCTCCTCTGTGCCTGGGATTCTCTAGGTAAGAATACTGGAGTCAGTTGCCATTTCCTTCTCTGAACTCTCACTCAGGCTCTTTGACCTCCTTGGGTCCTTCTGTTTCATTTTATTGGACAATTGGCTCATTCAGGAGAAATATACTCGCATTTAAAATAAGTATGTGTGTGTTAGTTGCTCAGTCGTGTCCGACTCTTTTGTGACCCCATGGACTGTAGCCCACCAAGCTCTTCTGTCGATGAAATTCTCCAGGCAATGGGTCTCCTGCACTGCAGGCAGATTCTTTACAATCTGAGCCATCAAGAAAGCCCCAATATATATTGTATAGATCTTTCTTTCTTTTCCTCTTTCTTTGGTTGTGTTGGGTCTTAGTTGTGGTGCTTGAGATCTTCATTAAGGTGCACTACTCTTTAGTTGTTGCAAAGGCTCAGTAGTTGTGGAATGCAGATTTAGTTGCCCCTCAGCATATGGAATCTCAGTTCCCCAATCAGGGATCGTATGCATGTCCTTCATTGCAAGTTGAATACTTAACCTCTGGAACACCAGGGAAGTCTCTATACTTGCAGTTTGAAGACGCTGGTTGTATCTATTTCGTCTCAATCCATGAAGATTCAGCATGCTGGGGCATTCTTTTTCCTCATCCATTTAGACTGAAGTTAATCACCATAGTGACTATTTTAAGTGTGACCCAGGAGATTATTTCCATGTAAGCAGCATTTAGCAAGGTATGCTTGGTGCCTGGGGATTTGGGTTAGTTCAGCGACTTCACTTTCACTTTTCACTTTCATGCATTGAAGAAGGAAATGGCAACCCACTCCAGTGTTCTTACCTGGAGAATCCCAGAGACAGGGGAGCCTGGTGGGCTGCCATCTATGGGGTCGCACAAAGTCGGACACGACTGAAGTGACTTAGCATAGCATAGCATTAGCATAGCAGCATTAGCTGGTGGATTCTTTTTTTTAAAAAATTATTGGTTTAATGCTGATACGAACAAGATATTTAGACAGTCTAAAAATACTACCACATATTATTTGTGTTTTTTGGGGGAAATGACATTTCACAATGATTGTCACTATGGTTACCTCCTTAACTGATTAAACTTAACAAACAATGGAACAAACTCATATGATGCAATGTGAAATAGATTACATCATGAGGAAAGAATCAAACAAATTTACATAATGGGAAATTCAACGTTGACTAGCCTAAATTCTTTAAAAAGGTCAATATCATGAAAGACCATACAAAGAAATATTAAAAGGTAAGGGTACAGATCTAGGTTAAAGAAGACCAAAGAGATGTGATTATCAGATATTATGAACTTTGATTGGATCTATATCAGAGCCATAAAAAACATTTCTGACATCTTTTAAGTACAGAATGAATATGAGATAATGTTTTATACAAAGATTTTATTTCCTGGGTATGAGATAGGTTAAATTACTTATTTTTTTTATGGTCATGTAGGAGAATTCCAATGATATATCAGCAATTTTTTCCCATATGGTTCAGTGGGGTAGGGGTGGGAGTATGTATGGAATGCATGTTCAGAAAGAACAAATTTGAGAAATTCTGACAAAATACTAATAGTAAAATGACATAAAGAAATTGTATAACTTATTCTAATTTCCTGAAAGATGATCCTTGTTATGGTTGGAAAATGTTTTGTTTTCAATTCTTAAGTATAGTTTTTTAAAAGACTGCTTAATGTGTACCAAAGTCTTTGTTACAACATTGCTTCTGTTTTATGTTTTGGCTTTTTGGCCATGAGGCGTGTGGGATCTTAACTCCCTGAACACAGATCAAATCTGCACTCTCTGCAGTAAAAAGTGAAGTTTTAACCATTGAACCAACAGAGAAGCCCCTCAATCTGTTTTTGTACAGTATGTGAATGACCTTCATAAGAACAATTTAAAAATCTATTATTACTCATAGTATGTGCATTTGTCCGTAGTGGCCTCATGCTTTCCATTCTGGCGGAATGTTAATTACTAGTGGAATGTTGATAACTATGCTAGCTAAAGGCACTAAGGATCTTAGGTGAAATTATGTTTCAACCAAACAGAATGTTTTCCTAGATTTAAATATTCTTTCGTGTTTCAATCATCTTGAACTATGTTTACTCTACTTGGCTGATTTTTTTGGGGAGGGGCATCCAAAATAACAGAGCATACTCTGCCAGTGTTTACAAAAATTTTTTTTCCCTATTGGGATGTGTGTGTACATATCAGGGCTCTTTAAGGTTATACTTACAGTGGGATCTTAAGTGTGTGTGATGATTGTCAAAAGGCAGTGAGGATGACTTCCATCTACGGGGTGTCTGGATTACTCTGTTTGTGCTGAACTTTTCCACTTTCATGAGTTTAGAAAAACTGCAGGCCTGTGGAGTCATTTAGCGTTTTTTGACCATTTAAAGCAAATGCACTTCAACATTTATAGACTACTTTTCTGACTGCCCTTTTTCCCTCTCTTGAAGACCATAGGCGGATTTGACCATCCTGATTTGCTGCCCATATCTCCAAATGGCCCATCTTTGACTTACCTTTGCCCTTGTCTCTTATGGTTGCAGCCACCAGACTGGGAGATACAGGTGGATCTGGGTTCCAGTCTCCTAAGATCACTTTTAGAGTGACCAACTGTCCTAGGACTGAGAAATTACTCAGGCCTTGGCATATCAGTGCTAAAATCAGGAAAGTCCTGGGAAAAAAAGGATGGTGGTTCCTCACACTTGTCAGGGGATCTTTAAGAATTCCTAATTCAGGGGCTCCAGTGACTGGACATTAAGTCTGGGACCTTGCACTCTTGTGGGCTTCCTGGTGACTCAGATGGAGAAGAATCCACCTGCAATGCAGGAGACCTGGATTCGGTCCCTGGGTTGGGAAGATCTCCTGGAGGAGGGCATGGCAACCCACTCCAGTATTCTTTTCTGGAGAATTCCATGGACAGAGGAGCCTGTCAGGCTACAGACACAACCGAGCAACTAAGCCATGCATTGTTGCCCTAGAACTGAATTTTGCCTTGATCTAAGGTTGAAAACCCACGAAAATTCTGGGCAAATTAGACATCTAGTAGAAGGGTCTTGGACATATTTCATTTTTAAAAAATATTTTTCTGTTCAGAATTTTCTCATTTTTGTTCATTTTCATTTTATTTATTAATTAATTTTTGCCCACATTTCAAGGCATGTGGAATCTTTGTTCCCTGACTAGGGATTGAACCTGCGCCCTCTGCATTGGAAGGGCAGGACTTCCAGGGAAGTGTTAGTCATGCTTCTTTATGATGGAGATTCTCTTGTGATTATCTGACTAGTACTCCAATTCCTCATAGCCTCAGTCCTGCCATGTTAGTCTTTGTCCCTAGTATATATCTCTACCGAACATGGTCTGCTCCTAGTTCCTTGGTGCCAAGACACCAGCTGTACCATCAGTCACCTAGGCTCAACTTGAAGTCTACCTAGTACCTCCAGTGTATGTTAGTTGCTTCAGTCTTGTCTGACTCTTTGTGAGCCTATAGACTGTAGCCCTCCAGGCTCCTCACTCCATGGGATTCTCTAGGCAAGAATACTGGAGTGGCTTGCCATGCCCTCCTCCAGGGATCGAACCCATGCCTCTTAAGTCTCCTGCATTGGCAGGTGGGTTCTTTACCACTAGCAATACCTGGGAAGCCCTAAAGTAATATTTTGAATATACTGAGTTAATGAAGTGGAAGTCATTCGGTAGTGTCTGACTCTGCGACCCCATGGATTATACAGTCCATGGAATTCTCCATGCCAGAATACTGGAGTGGGTAGCCATTCCTTTCTCCAGGGGATCTTCCCAACCCAGGGATCGAACCCAGTTCTCTTGTATTGCTGGTGGATTCTTTACCAACTGAGCCAATAGGGAAGCCCAAGAAAACTGGAGTGGGTAGCCTATCCCTTCTCCAGCAGATCTTCCTGACCCAGGAATTGAACCAGGGTCTCCTGCATTGCAGGTGGATTCTTCACCAACTGAGCTATCAGAGAAGCTCTGTACCTCCAGTATTTATTTTCAAAGTGTGATTCTGCATCTAAGGGCATCAGCATCATCTGGAGACTTGTTAGGAATCTTGTCAGGCTCCAAGAATGGTTACTTCTACTTTCAATAGAGACTGTCCAGGTTTGTCCAGGACTGAGAGGTTTACTGGGCACTGGACTTGTAGTACTAAAAGTGGGCAAGTTCTGGGCAAACTGGACAGATGAAAACCTTAGCTGAGTAAACCCATTAGTGTATTCAATGTTGTTGACTTATGGGGACAGTAAAATAGGAAAGTATGAGGATTATTGAAACTTCAGGATATTACCTCATTTCTCAAACTCATGTCCATCGAGTCATTGATGCCATCCAACCATCTCATCCTTTGTCACCCACTTCTCCTCCTGCCCTCAATCTTTCCCAGCATTAGGGTCTTTTCCAATGAGTCAGTTCTTCACATCAGGTGGCCAAAGTATTGGAACGTCAGCTTCAGTATCAGTCCTTCCAATGAATATTCAGTCCTTCCAATGAATATCCAATGAATATTATGGGGTACGCATGTGCTAATTGTATATTTGGATAAATTTCAGAATTGAACAGGTTCATTTTAGCCAGGACTGTTTAAAGATTTTTTTGTTTTGAAACCTTTCTGGGAAGCAAATTCAGTGGAGTCAGATTTTCAGAATAAACTTGCTGTGTAAATTCAGGCAAAGTACTGATCTGTTTTATCTGTATTTGTAATAAATTTTTCTTCTAATTACATTACATGGGATGAACTGAAGATAAACGAGATTAAGTGGTGCCTATAAAAATGCTCTATTTCTTGGATGGATGCTGTATAAATATGTCATTTTGTTAACAATAATAAACCCATACACAGACACTTTCTAAAGAGAACATAATGTCTCTTCCACAATATGAGAAGAAACTAAAGGTAGCATTTGTCCTCCCCAGATGGGAGTCATCTCCTTTCTTGTGAATCCCTGTGGAACATATTGTCCAGACTGGCTCTTAGCCTTGACTGCCTATGGGAATTACCCAGGGATCTCCCTCTCTCTCTTTTTTTCCCCCTTTTGATTGGAGTATGGTTGACTTACAATGTTGTGTTAGTTTCAGGTGTACAGAAAAGTGAATCAATGTACATATATCCATTCTTTTACCATATAGGTTATTACTGAGTACTGAGTTGAGTTGCCTGTGCTATAGAGTAGGTTGATTTTAGTTATCTATTTTATATATAGTAGTGTGTACATGTCAGTCCTATCTCCCAATTTATGTCCCCCCATCTCCTGGTAACCATTAGTTGGCTTTCTACATCTGTCTGCTTTGTAAATAAGTGCATTTGTACCCTTTTCCCCTCATAGTTCACATATAAGAGATATATTTATCTTTCTGTGTCTGACTTGCTTCACACAGTATGGCAATTTCTAGGTCCATCCACGTTGTGGCAAATTACATTATATCATTCTTTTTATGACTGAGTAATATTCCATTGCATATACATACCACATCTTCTTCATCCATTCCTCTGTTGATGGATACTAAGGTTGCTTCCATGTTCTGGCTATTGTAAATAGTACTGGGGTGCATACATCTTTTAGAATTATAATTTTCTCCCACCCAGGGATCTCTTAAAAGATGAAAACAGAAACTAGCTAATGCCAGGGACAGCCCCCCTGCCCCCCTTACCCTCCAGAGGGCCTGACAGTCAATCTGCTGTGATACTAGGTCCTTGTCCTGTGTTGTGCTTAGTTGCTAAGTTATGTCCAACTCTTTGTGACCCCAGTCTTTGGTGGTTTTAAATTTACCAGGTGATTCAAATATGCAGCCAGATTTGAGAGTCATGGGACTAGAATCGTTTTAAAACATAAGAATCACTGGGGAACATGTTAGAAATACAAAATTAGCTTCCCCTTCAGTCTGGTTTCCCTGGGGGCTCAGAGGTTAAAGTGTCTGCCTGCAATGTGGGAGACTCAGGTTCGACCCCTAGGTTGGGAAGATCCCCTGGAGAAGGAAATGGCAACCCACTCCAGTATTCTTGCCTGGAGAATCCCATGGAGAGAGGAGCCTGGTAGGCTACAGTCCATGGGGTTGCAAAGAGTTGGACACGACTAAGCGACTTCACTTTCACTTTCAGTCTGGTTAAGTAGACCTAGGATAGGATCCAGGAATCTGCTTAGGATATAAGCTTGCCTGAGGGTTCTGATGGAGCTGGTTGGAGATTTGGTCACTTTTAGAAAACTCCAATTGAATGTTTATTTTTCTGCACAGTATGTAACACATGGTTAGTAGGCTGTCTAATATATTGCAGGTATTTCATAAACGTGTGCTGAATGAGATTTGCTGATCTGTGTCTATCAAATGGCAGAAAACAGCTCTTAGATTATAGGGCACCAGGCCTCAGGACTCAGGGCTACTTTTTAAATGATCTGTGCCTCAGTTAAGCTAGATGCAGATAAGGTAACATAAGCACTCAGTACTCATCTCTACAGTGTTGATAAGCTTGCCGAGCTGGAGAATGCTCTAACAGTGGAAAGATAACCCCACACTGCTCATCAGCTTGTAACTCAGTCTTGTGTTCTGGCTTCTGAAATGGTTCAGTGGGAGCACATCTGATGTAAACTTTAAAAAAGTACCAACCAACAAAATTAGCAAAGCCCACTGTTATATCCATGCTTCCCTGGCAGCTCAGATGGTAAAGAGTCTGCCTGCAGTGTAGGAGACCTGGGTTCGATTCCTGGACTGGGAAGATCCCCTGGAGAAGGGAATGGCAACCCGGCCAGTATTCTTCCCTGGAGAATTCCGTGGATAGACCAGGAGATCATAAAGAGAAGGGCACAACTGAGTGACTCACACTTCACTTCACTGTCATATCCAAATCAATGATTTTATTCCATTATCTTTTCTTCTTAGAACCCAACTTCTAAGCCTGTAATTCAGTGAACAACCATCCACCGAGTTTGCTAAGTGTGATCACAGCCTCAGAAATGAAAGGCCCAGAGCTCTTTGAACTTTGCTGTTGACAAATCACAACAGAGAAGGAAAGCCTTCAGATATAAAATGGTCAGAAGCCTTTGGATATAAAATTGCTGACTTGGCAGTTTAACAAGGCCCACCCTGTACGCAGCAAAAAGCTGAAAGTCCAAGAGAAGCCAAGACCTGTGGCAATCACTGAAGAGAAGCCGGCCTGCCGCACCGTTCATGTTACACTGCATCTGTCAAGCTCGATAGCCATCTCTCTCTTCCTGGAGGAACCAAGTGTTTTTTTTCTTTTTTAAGCGACTTTTGTTTTCTGAGCCATGCCAACATTCCAGTCACATGAGAAAGCCCAAAGAGATTTAAATCCCGGGTTCAAAGTACTGCTTGTACTGCAAACACGTTTCAGTTGTCAGTGAGCAGGAGGCAAACACAGGAGAAGGGAATGGAAACTGAAAGGACATTATTTTCCGGGGTCAGCTGCCCAGGTGGAAGGCTGTATTTCAGAGGTCGCATCCGAATGGTAGCCATCTTGCCTAAATTCTGGGTCAAGATGTTATAGAAGAAAGCTCTGTTGATGCTAATTACAGCAGCTCAGCCGGATAATTCAATCAAATCTTCAGTAACAACTGAGGAACGATTCCAGCTGGAGTTCTTCAGCTCTTTCATAGCAAAATGAGTCTAACAATCCAACAATTAAGAAGGCTCAGGGACAGTTAAATAAATATATATAAAAGTGTGTGATAACCACTTTTCTGATGTGGCTCATTTGAAGGAAATAAATTGAGGAAATTCTTCACATAATTTACTCCACAAATGTTTTCTAAAATTCCTGTTGCAAATGGTCCCTTATAATATCTTTTTTATAGGGCAAGAAATCCATCATTTAAGGAAAATGACATGATTTGTGATTTAAATTGCAAGTATCTTAATCTGGTCAGGCTTCTCTGGTGGCTCAGAAGTTAAAGCATCTGCCTCCAATGCGGGAGACCGAGGTTCGATCCCTGGGTCAGGAAGATCCCCTGGAGAAGGAAATGGCAATCCACTTCAGTATTCTTGCCTGGAGAATCCCATGGATGAAGAAGCCTAGTAGGTTACAGTCCATGGCGTCACAAAGAGTCGGACACGACTTTACCTCACCTTATTACCTTAATCTGGTCAGTAGGATTTGAAACACAAATTGCCAAAAGTTTAAAATAACTTTACCTTATTTTCTGCTGTATTTGGACTGATGTGTGAAGTGAGAGAAAGTCGCTCAGTTGTGTCCGACTCTTTGCGAACCCATGGACTGTATAGTCTATGGAATTCTCCAGGCCAGAATATTGGAGTGGGTAGCCTTTCCATATCAGCCTTTCCTGATACTATTGGATAAATTTGTATTAACAGCTGCCAAGGAAGTGAAAAAAGATCTTCTTTATCCTAAAAAGATACCTAAGATGTATCCCAAGTTCTTCTCCACACATTGCCTCCTCTGTAATGTCAAGTAGGAAATAATGACTTCTTAGAGTGACTGGAATAAAATGCCCATAAAAAGGGAATAGAGAATGTGGTATTTAAAAAAAAATTTAATTGGAGGATAATTGCTTTACAGTGTGTTAGTTTCTGCTATACAGCAACATGGATACGCTGTGAGTATACATATATCCCGTCCCTCCTGAGCCTTCCTCCCACCCCCAGCCTCTATCCTATCTCTCTTGGTCATCACAGAGTGCTGAGCTGAGCTCCCTGTATTATACAGCAGATTCCCACTAGCTGTCTATTTTACAAGTGGTAGTATATATATGGAGAAGGCAATGGCACCCCACTCCAGTACTCTTTCCTTGAAAATTGCATGGATGGAGGAGCCTGGTAGGCTGTAGTCCATGGGATCGCTAAGAGTCGGACATGACTAAGGGACTTCCCTTTCACTTTTCACTTTCATGCATTGGAGAGGGAAATGGCAACCCACTCCAGTGATCTTGCCTGGAGAATCCCAGGGACAGGGAGCCTGGTGGGCTGCCGTCTATGGGGTCACACAGAGTTGGACATGACTGAAGCGACTTAGCAGCAGCAGCAGCAGCAGTGTATATATGTCAATGCCACTCTCTCAAGTCTTCTCACCCTCTCTGAGAATGTGATATTCTACAAGGTAGAGTAACCCTCATCTTTGCGGTTGTTTGTCCAAATTCCCTTATTCAGTTACCCAATGTTTGTGTTTATGTCCCTTTAGAGGCAACTTCCAAAATTTACCTCCAAAGAGAAAGAGAGTGAAAATAATCAGAATAAATTGCTAATGATAGTTCCCATTTGCGAAAGGAGACAGAACAAGGTCTTAAAATGCCTTCTGACCTGTAGACAAAACACTAAATTACACTCTAATTTTACCTTGATTATACTCAATTTTAACTGAAGATTGAGCTGTATCACTATATTCTAACAGCAAACAAATGTCAGGTCTGTTGGTCTTATTATTATCAATTGGGAGAGGGGCAGTGGAAATTGTTGGTAAGTGTGTTCTGGGTCTTCTAAGGCTGGAAAATTGGCAGAAGATGTTAGTGACTTTTCCCTGACAGAAATTTTAGCCTCTTTGGTACTCTGCCTTTGAATTTTCATTTAGATTGTTAAGATAAAGGCCCATAGTGGTCAAAATATATGAGTTTATAGACACAAACATTGTTTTTCCTTCCAAATTTCTTCAACCAAGGAAGAGAAACTAACACCGAGCATTTAGTATAGACCAGTTTCTTTTGTATAAGTCAACTCATTGAATCATTTCAAGATTACTCACTTTGTGCTATTATCTTCACTTCCACATATAAGAACATGGAGGCTCAGAGAATGTAAGATTCTTGCATAATATCACAGTATTACTTAGTGGGGCAGGGAGATCCCAACTGAGGTTGCTGATTCCAGAACCCACACTTCCCACCACTGTAGTGTCCCGAGTTGTTAGAATAGGTTTTGGGTGGTGTCATTGAAACAAATGGATGGAATTGATGTGGGAACCTCAAGGAAAAGAAAACAATGGCGTGAGTTCCAAGTCATATTAAAGTTACTTCTCAGGCATTTCGCTGTCTATGCTTTACCTTGCCCATATTTTCTTTAAGAATTATAGCCTTTTAAATATAGGGAATAACTTCTGGTTTTTTAAGGACTCTCCATATGGTTCTCTATAGTGGCTGTGTCAATTTGCATTCCCAGCAACAGTGCTAGAGGGTTCCCTTTTCTCCACACCCTCTCCAGCATTTATTGTTTGTATGTGTTTTTTGCGTGATGGCCATTCTGACTGGTGTGAGGTGATATCTCATTGTGGTTTTGACTTGCATTCCCTGGTGGCTCAGACAGTCAAGAATTTGCTTGCAATGCAGGAGACCCCAGTTCGATCTCTGGGTAGGAAAGATCTCTGGAAAAAGAAATGACAACCCACCCCAGTATTCTTGCCAGGGAAATCTCATGGAGAGAGGAACCTGGTAAGCTACAATTCATGGGGTCATAAAGAGTCAGACACAACTAAGCAACCAACATTTTCTTTTCTCTAATGCTTATTAATATTGAGCCGATTTTCATGTGTCTCCTGGCCATCTGTATGTCTTCTTTGGAGAAATGTCTATTTAGGTCATTTGCCCATTTTTTGACTGAGTTTTTTGTTGTTTTGATATTGAGCTGCATGAACTGTTTGTATATTTTGGAGATTAATCCTTTGTCAGCTGCTTCGTTTGCAAATACTTGCTCCTGTCCTGAGGGTCGTCTTTTCGTCTTGTTTATGGTTTCCGTTGCTGTGCAGAAGCTTTTCATTAGGTCCCATTTGTTTACTTTTGTTTTTATTTTCATTCCTCTAGGAGTTGGGTCAAAGAAGATCTTGCTCTGAAAGGAATGAAATTGAGTCATTGGCAGAGATGTGGAGGGACCTCGAGTCTCTCACATAGAGTGAAGTCAGAAAGAGAAAAGCAACTATCATTTATAATGCATGTATGTAAAATCTAGAAACATGGTACTGATGAATCTATTTCCAGGGCAGGAACAGAGACACAGATGTAGAGAATGGACGTGTGGGCACAGGTGGGGAAGGAGGGTGGGTCAATGGGAGAGTAACATTGATATATATGCACTACCATGTGTGCAATAGATAGCTAGTGGAAAGCTGCTATGTCACACAGGGAATCCAGCCTGTGATCTGTGATGACCTACAGGAGTGGTATGGGGGTTGTAGGGTGAGAGGGAGGCTCAAAAGGGAGGAGACACAGTTCAGTTCAGTTCAGTCGCTCAGTCATGTCCGACTCTTCGAGACCCCTTGGATTGCAGCATGCCAGGCTTCCCTGTCCATCACCAGCTCCCAGAGCCTCCTCAAACTCATGTCCAATGCATTGGTGATGCCATCCAGCCATCTCCTCCTCTGTTGTCCCCTTCTCCTCCTGCCCTCAATCTTTCCCAGCATCAGGGTCTTTGCCAATGAGTCAGTTCTTCTCATCAGGTGGCCAAAGTATTGGAGCTTCAGCTTCAGCAGCAGTCCTTCCAATGACTATTCAGGACTGATTTCCTTTAGGATGGACTGGTTGGAGCACCTTGCAGTCCAGGGGACATATATACACGTAGAGCTGATTCACTCTGTTGTACAGAGGAAACTAACACAATATTGTAAAGCAATTATACTCTAATTTAAAAAAATACATGTAAGGAATGAAAGCATTCAACTCGTGGAAACCGCAAAGAGGAAACATACTTGGTGGGAGTTGGGAGTATTAGCACAACTGGGCTACATGTGGAATCTAGCCTCTAATGTAGGTGTCTGGCTTCCCAGGTGATGCTAGTGTTAAAGAACTCATCTGCCAACACAGGAGATATAAAAGACGTAAAAGACTCGGGTTCAGTCCCTGGGTCAGAAAGATACCCTGGAGGAGGGCATGGCAATGCACTCTAGTATTCTTGCCTGGAGAATGCCACGGACAGAAGAGCCTGGAGGGCTACAGTCCATAGGTCGCACAGAGTCAGATGCGACTGAAGTGACTTAGCACATAGGTGTCTGAAGAGAAGCCACTTTACTTAGGTATTTTGTGAAGAGGGCAAATAGAAGTATATAAGGCTGCTTTGGATTCCTTGCATTTTAGGTTCCTCACTACTGTAAACAATGAAAAAATTAGTACCAGAAACAGTAAATGAAACCTAAATGCTTTATGGCATTGGACATTATGATGAAATCTGTAAATTTTATACACAACATTTTATGAAAAGGTGTTACATTGCTAACACAGATTTTTCTGGATTTTGACAAGTATCAATATGCCCTCACCTGTGATGAGCCTACTCTTAGCCTAACTTTTCATATTCTATCCCTGAATTCATATTACTTAGAAAAAATGGAAAACCATACTGACATTTCTGAGGCATTATCAAAAATTAAAAATTTTTTATTTAAAATATTTACTTTTGGCTTCATTGGGTCTTCTCTGCAGCATGTGTGATCTTTTGTTATGGTGCACTGGCTTCTTTCAACTTGTGGCACATGAGCTCTGTATTTCAGCATGCAGGCTAAGTTACCCCAGGACATGGGATCTTAGTTCTCTGACCAGGGATTGAACCTATGTCCCCTGCCATTTCGAGGTAGATTCTTAAACACTGGACTATCAGGGAATTCCCTCTGAGACACTGTAAAATAATAAATCTTTGGTAAAAAAAAAAAAAAGTCCTTTTCCTTAAGCACTATGTACCTATTGAATTAGAGACCTGGGATGATTTTTAAAAATAAATCTTAAAAATTAAAGATGGAAAATTAAAGGACTATTGGGTAAATCCTCACTAACTAGAAACTAAATAAGCCATAAAACTGACCAAATATTCTCACGTATATTTTTCAGTTCTTGACATTTCAGTTCAGTTCAGTTCAGTCACTCAGTTGTGTCTAACTCTTTTCGACCCCATGAATTGTAGCACGCCCGGCCTCCCTGTCCATCACCATCTCCCAGAGTTCACTCAGACTCACATCCATAGAGTCAGTGATGCCATCCACCCATCTCATCCTCTGTCATCCCCTTCTCCTCCTGCCCCCAGTCCCTCCCAGCATCAGAGTCTTTTCCAATGAGTCAACTCTTCGCATGAGGTGGCCAAAGTACTGGAGTTTCAGCTTTAGCATCATTCCTTCCAAAGAAATCCCAGGGCTGATCTCCCTCCGAATGGACTGGTTGGATCTCCTTGCAGTCCAAGGGACTCTCAAGAGTCTTCTCCAACACCACAGTTCAAAAGCATCAATTCTTTGGTGCTCAGCTTTCTTTATAGTCTTCCCTCCCAGCATCAGAGTCTTTTCCAATGAGTCAACTCTTCGCATGAGGTGGCCAAAGTACTGGAGTTTCAGCTTTAGCATCATTCCTTCCAAAGAAATCCCAGGGCTGATCTCCCTCCGAATGGACTGGTTGGATCTCCTTGCAGTCCAAGGGACTCTCAAGAGTCTTCTCCAACACCACAGTTCAAAAGCATCAATTCTTTGGTGCTCAGCTTTCTTTATAGTCCAACTCTCACATCCATACATGACCACTGGAAAAATCATAGCCTTGACTAGATAGACCTTTGTTGGCAAAGTAATGTCTCTGCTTTTCAATATGCTATCTAGGTTGGTCATAACTTTTTTTCCAAGGAGTAAGCATCTTTTAATTTCATGGCTGAAGTCACCATCTTGACATTTGCTGCTGCTGCTGCTAAGTCACTTCAGTCGTGTCCGACTCTGTGCGACCCGATAGATGGCAGCCCACCAGGCTCCCCTGTCCCTGGGATTCTCCAGGCAAGAACACTGGAGTGGGTTGCCATTTCCTTCTTCAATGCATGAAAGTGAAAAGTGAAAGTGAAGTCGCTCAGTTGTGTCTGATTCTTCGCTATCCCATGGACTGTAGCCTACCAGGCTCTTCCATCCATGGGATTTTCCAGGCAAGAGTACTGGAGTGGGGTGCCATTGCCTTCTCCAATCTTGACATTTACCTATGCTTAAAGCAAAAAAGCTAAATCTGTTTGAGAGCATCAAAGAAACCCTTTGCTTCTTTTGTTTTGTGTAATAAAACATTGAAGAAGCTAAAACTCTTCACATATAAACTGTATAAAAATACCTATAAACACATGAATTGTGTAGATTTACATGACCATGTATTTTTAAAGCTAATAAATTATGCAGTTGTTATTTAGTTCAGACACATTTTGACCCTGAGACACAGAGAAGACTTTGTGTATCCTTATATCATGCATACCCAGTAATACCCATCTAGTTTTACTTGAGGCTTTTCTATACCCTATTTTCTTGAGCAACTACCATAGCTTCAAGAACTCTCAGTTTCTTGAAATATTCACCAACTGATAGTTTTTTTTTGCATGTGTGCTCAGTCCTGTCTTGCTCTTTGTGACTCTGTGGACCGTAGCCCACCAGGCTCCTCTGTCCATAGGATTTTCCAGGCAAGAAGACTGGAGTGGGTTGCCATTTCCTTCTCCAGGGCTCTTGCTGACTCAGGGATCGAACTCACATCTCCTGTGTCTCCTGCATTGGCAGGTGAATTTTTTTTTTTTAATCACTTAATGCTACCTAGGAAGCCCTGTCAGTTACATTAGGACAATTCATCTAGAACAGAATCTTATTATGCTTTATTATGGTACTAGGAAGAGAGTACACAAACATTTGCTGAATTAAATGATGTTTTAATCTGTTGTTCTTCAGTGCTTTAAAAATAACATCTTGGCAAAAAAATAATACCATTTTCATAATTAACACTGTCAAATCAAATCAGTAAAAATGCATTTAGATTAAAAAAAAACAACCATGATCAGAAGGAAGAAGTAGAAGTATCTCTATTTGCATACAATAGGATTGTTAAAAAGATGATCTTAAAAGAATGTTTAAACTAACCATCAGAATATATAGGTAAGTTTACTGAGTTCGTAGGACACAAAATTAATATTAGCAAACTAATTGTATTTCATATAATAGCAGTAAATAATTGAAAAGTGAAATAAAAACAATTTACAGTAACACCAAAAGGCATAACATATAGAACAAATAACCGTATGCCAACCAATCAGATAACCTAGATGAAATTGACAAAGCTCTAGAAATACAAAACCTACCACGAGTGATTCATGAGGAAATAGAAAACCTGAATTGATCTATAACCAGTAAGGAGATTGAAAGAAAAATAAAAAAGTCTCCCAACAAAAAAGCTTTGGAACTTATGTCTTCATTGGTGGATTTTACCCAATATTTATAAAAGAATTATCATCAATTTTCCTGAAACTCTTCCAGAAAATTGAAGAGGAGGGAGCACTTCTTAGCATATTCTCTAAGGCAAACATTACTGATACAAAAGCCAGAAAAAGAAATTTTAAGAAAATTAGACAGTGGTATCCCTTTTGAATATTGATGTGAAAATCCTCAATAAAATACTAGTAAGCCAAATTTAACACCACATTAAAAAGATCACACACTGTGACCAAGTGGGATTTATTCCTTGAATGCAAATATGGTTCAACATTTGAAAATCAATATCTTATACTACACTGATAAAATTAAGGAAAAAATACATTACCATCTTAATTGAAGTAGAAAAAGCATTTGACAGCATTCAACACCCATTCATGAGGAAAACATTTAACAAAATAGGAAAGAGGAGAACTATCTCAATATGTTAAAAGCCATATATGAAAAACCCACAATAAACATCATACTCAATGGCGAAAGACTGAAAGCTTGTCCTTCAAGTTCAACACCAAATCAAGAATGACTGCTTTCACCACTTCAATTCAACTTGGTATTGGAAGTTCCAGGCAGAGCAATTAGGCAAGAAAAGAAATAAAAGTCAAGTAAATCAGAAAGAAGACAGAAAATTATCTGTTTGCAGATGACGTGACCTTAAATATAGAAAATTCTAAAAAGTCTTCCCCCAAACTGTCATAACTAATAAAAGAATTCAGTAAAGTAATTGGATACAAAATCAACATACAACAATCAGTTGTGTTTTTATACACTAACAATAAACAATCCCAAAAGGAAATTAGCAAAACAATGCCATTTATATTATTAGCATCACAATAATAAAATACAAAAAATAAACATAACTGAAGGATTATGGAAAAAGGGAGAGAGTTACAGAGAAACATCTATTTCTCCTTTAAGTCTTTGACTGTGTGGCTCACAACAAACTGTGGAACATTCTGAAAGAGATGAGGATACCAGACCACCTGACCTGCCTCTTGAGAAACCTGTATGCAGGTCAGGAAACGACAGTTAGAATTGGACATGGAACAACAGACTGGTTCCAAATTAAAAAAAAAAGTACGTCAAAGCTGTATATTGTCACCTTGCTTATTTAACTTCTGTGCAGAGTACATCGTGAGAAATGCTGGGCTGGAAGAAGCACAAGCTGGAATTAAATATCAATATTTAATCGGGAGAAATATCAATAACCTCAGATATGCAGATGACACCACGCTTATGGCAGAAAGTGAAAAGGAACTAAAAAGCCTCTCGATGAAAGTAAAAGAAGTGAGTGAAAAAGTTGGCTTAAAGATCAACATTCAGAAAACTAAGATCATGGCATCTGGTCCCATCGCTACATGTTGATGGGGAAACAGTGGAAACAGTGTCTAACTTTATTTTTTGAGGCTCTAAAATCACTGCAGATGGTGAGTACAGCCATGAAATTAAAAGATGCTTACTCCTTGGAAGGAAAGTTATGACCAACCTAGATGGCATATTAAAAAGCAAAGACATTACTTTGCCCACAAAGGTCCATCTAGTCAAGGCTATGGTTTTTCCAGTAGTCATGTATGGATGTGAGAGTTGGACTGTGAAGAAAGCTGAGCACCGAAGAATTGATGCTTTTGAAGTGTGGTGTTGAAGAAGACTCTTGAGAGTCCCTTGGACTGCAAAGAGATCCAACCAGTCCATTCTAAAGGAGATTAGTTCTGGGTGTTCTTTGGAAAGACTGATGCTAAAGCTGAAATGCCAATACTTTGGCTACCTCATGCAAAGAGTTGACTCATTGGAAAAGACACTGATGCTGGGAGGGATTGGGAGCAGGAGGAGAAGGGGATGACAGAGGATGAGATGGCTGGATGGCATCACTGACTCGATGTATGTGAGTTTGAGTGAACTCCAGGAGTTGCTGATGGACAGGGAGGCCTGCCGTGCTGCAATTCATGTAGTTGCAAAGAGTTGGACATGATTGAGCGACTGAAATGAACTAAACTGAACTGAAAGAGGTAAAAACTTGCACACTGAAAACTACAAAACATTGCTGAAAGAAATTAAAGAAGCCAAAAATAATGAAAAGATGACCTGTGTTCATTGATTGGAAGATCTAATGTTGTTAAGATGTCCATAATTCCCAAAGCATTCTACACTTTCAATGTAATCCCTATCAAATTCCCAATGGCACTATTTTTTTTTAGAAAATATTTTTATTCTTTTATTTTAAGTTCGTATCTTAAAGGAACTCTCTTGGGGTGCTGATCTGGACCTTCTTTTGGAGGTAAAACTTAGAGGACTTCCAGATAGATTGTGTATGGTGGTAGGGAAGAAGAAAGAAGACTCTTGGTTGGTTTGAGCTTGAAGATGCTCTACTAAGCTCTCACTTAGTAGATGGTGATGTCATTCACTTAGAGCAGACTAGGGGAAGGCTGGGTAGGCATTGAATTCAATGTCCTGATTTGGTCATGCTTGTTTTGAGATGCCATGAAACATCTCTCCAGGGAGCAGCTGGAGATGTGATTCTGGAGCTCAGGGAGAGGTCATGGATATAGCTATTACTTTTGGAAGTGTTCTGATACAAATGACTTCTAGAACCCTGAGCTGGATAAGTTTACTTAAGCAGGATCTTTGGTTCTGGCTTCCTCTTACATTTTCTAGCAGTGACAACTGCAAATACCCCCCAGTAGGGGCTTTGTATTAGTTTTCTAGGGCTTTTGTAATGAAGTACCACAAACTTGGTGGCTTAGAACAACCAAAATTTATTGTGTCATGGTTCTGGTGTTTAGAAATGCCAAATCCAGGTGATGACAGGGCTGTGTCCCTTCTGAAGCATCTGGGGGAAGATCCCTCCTTGTCTCTTTCTACTTCCCATGCCCTCAGACATTCTTTGGCTGGTGGCAGCATAATTTGAATTTTTGCTTCCACTTTCACATGGCTGTCTTCTCTCCACGTGCTTATTCATACAATCTCTGTGTATGTCTGCGTCTGTGTGCAGTTTCTCCTTTTTGTAAGGACACCAGTCATATTGGAGTAGAGTTCACCATTCTCTGGTGTGATCTTAACTAATTAGTTCTTCAGTTCTTCAGTGACCATATATATATATATATATTTTTTTTTTTTTTTTGGCCATGTCACATGGCATGCAGGATCTGAGTTCCCTGACTAGTGATCAAACCCACGCCTCCTGCAGTGGGAGAGCAGAATCCTAACCACTGGACAACCAGGGAATTCCCTGACTCTATTTCTAAATAAAGTCATATTTATTCTGAATTGCTGGGAGTTAGGACATCAACCTGTTTTTCTTGAGAGTACTCAATTCAACTCATAACAGGCTTCTACAAGAATATCTACCGACCCTGCAGAGTTAAAAGGGTATACTTAAGTTGCGACCAAATTATATCTGATGATATGTGACCTTTTACATTAACTAGAATATTAAATGTGTTAAACCATTGTGCTATACATGTTCTGAATAATAATCTATCCTGACAACATTGCCCTTAGAAAGTAAGTGCAGAACACTTCAGAACATCAGACACTGATCAGCGTGGAGGCACAGAGAGGCAATTCCTTGAAAACACTCTCAAATTCCATGAATACAATACTTGACCAAATTTGTAGATAATAGTCAAACAGCTGACTCATGTTTCTGGAGTTTTGGAAAACAAACACAATGCCGCTGTACATACTGATGTGTGTACTCAAAAAAAAAAAAAAGAAGAAGAAGAAGAAGAAGAAGAAAAAGAGCTTAAAAAACTGCTGAAGATTTAGAGTAGCCAGAAATACTATGTACTGGCTGAATTCTTGGATAACCTCAAGTTCAACTTTCTGTCAAAAGTTTGGCTTGCTTCAGTCTCATGTCATTTTTCATAGCTTTTAAAGAATGTCACACCTCTGCTATTTAGAGGTAAAGATGCAGAACTTTTAAATAAAACAATGTAAAGTCATGTAGAAGTGTCCATGGGAACATTAACCAGCAGAAAGATTCAGGAACTTGAAACCAGGCTTTATTTGAGAAATTCAGCTGATGGAAACCTCCAGATTCCTGAGAAGTTTTGTTGATTCGAAATGGCTAGTTGCAATTCCTCAGCTTTTTTTTCCTTTATAGAAGTATGGGTGGACATAATTAGGAAATATGATGTGGTACTCATTGGTTTGTTTCTTTTTGCTCAAGCTACTGAGTAAGTTATCGTATAATGAATATTATAATTTAAGAGGCTCTGTGATGCTGGGTCCTAGAGACAGGAGATGGAAAGGAAAAAGGCACTGGGGAGTTAGCACTCCTATGGGCATGCCAATGAAACTGCTGCTGCAGGCACAGAGTGCAAATGGAGATTCAGTGGCCCATGGCATCACCTAGTGATGAAACTGGCATAGAAGCTAAATTCCTGGAGACTGAACACATACTCTACCTTGTGTCAGTTGGGTGTCTTGCCAAATTGCTTGATTTGTCGATGCTTCAATGTCCTTGTTTTTGCAAGATGAGAACAATGACAAACATTTTACAGCACTGGAACCAAGAATAAATTTAACTAAAAACAGATTCCTGGGCCCCAACCCTGGTTGTCATTAAATACAAAGAGTACTTTGAGAAATATGAATGACATACAGTATGTAAAGTACTTAGAATAGGGCATGTGACTAACAGGCATTCAGTGAATGTTGGTTGTTTTTTCACCCCTTCTCTTATTAAGTACGTAAAGATGAAGGAAATGGGCTTTCCAAGTGGTTCAGTGCTAAAGAATCCACCTGCCAGTGCAGGAGTTGCAGGAGACACGGGTTCGATCCCTGGGTTGGTAAGAGCCCCTGGAGAAAGAAAAGTGGTCACAGTTGAGCAAGATTAATGGACTCATTCTTTCATCATCTCCCTGACTCTTGGTTATCAAGTGCTCTGAGTGAGAAAATGTTTGGATAGGATTATTGACTTATCATCTACCAGTCAATCAAGCGCTATGACCTCTTTAGCACAGAGTGCATGTGTTCCCAGTTGCTCAGTTGTGTCAGCCTCTTTACCACCCAATAGACTGTAGCCTACTAGGCTCCTCTGTCCACGGGATTTCCCAGGCAAGGATACTGGAGTGGGTTGCCATTTCCTTCTCCAGGGGATTTTCCTGACCCAGAGACCGAACTCTCGTCTCCTGCATTGGCAGGCAGGTTCTTTACCACTGAGCCCCCAGGGAAGCCCTCAGCACCGACTAAAACCAAAATATTTTTGGAGATTAACTGAAGTTTGAGACTTGCTAGCCTCTTCCATTGGTTTGTCTCCTTGTCCTCATAACTTACTCTTCTAGATCAGTCCCTTGACCCGAAGCAACATCTAGCAAGAAAGAAAAATCCATACCAATAAGGACAAGTGTTTTTTGGTCAGTGTTCTCATAGCTTCAGTTAGGGACATAAAAGTACTGTGTGAGCAGTTTTGTGTAAAAAAATATTTTTTCTACTAGAAGCTGACTCATAGCAGTAGCAAGTAGAACAGAGAAAAACGAGTGTGACTGTTTATCCTATGTGTCAACTTGGCTGGGCTATGGTTCCCACTTGTCTGGTCAAACACCAGTCTAGACATTGCTGTGAAAGTAGTTTTGAGATATGATTAGCATATATAGTCAGTAGACTTTGAGTAAAGAAATTACTCTTTATAATGTGGATGGATCGTCAATCAATTGAAGGCCTTAAGAACAAAGAAGTTTGCTGGAGAAGAAGGAATTTTATTTTATTTATTTTGGCTGCACCATGTGGCGTGCAGGATCTTAGTTCCCCAACCATGGATTCCCCAGGGATTGAACCCATGCCTCCTGCAGTGAAAGCAAGGAGTCCTAAACACTGGACCACCAGGGAATTCCTGAGAAGAAGAAACTAACCCAAGATTGCAACATAGAAATTCTGTCTAAGTTTCCAGCCTGTCTGGCCTGCCCTATTTTGGACTCAAGACTACAATGTCAGCTCTTACCTGAATTTCCAGGCTGCTGGCTTGCCTTATATATTTCAGACTTTCCAGCTCCCATAATTGCATGAGTCAATTCCTGAAAATAAATCTGTCTCTAGCTATATCTTATTTATTTGGCTTTCTCTGGAAGTTTCTGACTACCCTCTGCTACACTGAGGGTAGTAAGTGAAAACTGTGATCAGATTTCTTTAAAGAAACCTAATATTTTCTACTAGTACCATGCCCCATCTGTGTAGTTGATTAATGTATGTTTAGAAGGTACCCCATACTAAGAACATTGTTGTCAGTTTTTCTATGTGATTACAGTTTTCCTATGAAAGGTACAGTCAAATGAAGAGACACATAAGGTGAGGTCTGTTTGGGTCCCAAACCCAGAGCTTCCATATCTTCTCCCAGCCTCTACCAACTTTCAAAGAAAACAATTCTATTATGGCTTAAAAAAATTTTATTTTTGGGCTTCCCAGGTGGCAGTAGTGGTAAAGAACCTGATGCCATAGCAGGAGACTTAAGAGGCTTGGCTTCAATCCTTGGGTCGGGGAGATCCCCTGGAGGAGAGCAAGGCAACCCACTCCAGTATTCTTGCCTGGAGAATCCCATGGGCAAAGGAGCCTGGAGGGCTACAGTCCATGGGGTTGCAAAGAGTTGGACATCACTGAAGTGATAGTGCACAAGTTTATTTTTAATTGGAGATTAATCGCTTTACGATGTTGTGTTGGTTTCTGCTGTATAACAGTGTGAATCAGCTATAAGTAAACACATATGCCCTCCCTCTCGAGTCTCCCCCCAGTCCCCTTACCCCATCCCTCCAGGTCATCACAGAGCACTGAGCTGTGCTGTCCAGCAGCTCCTCACTAGCTGTCTGTTCTACACATGGTAGTGTATGTATGTCAATGCTACTGGCTCAATTCATCCCACTATGACTTTGTTTCAACTAGATGTTCTAGTAGTTAGATTGGTTTGTCTGTCACAAAGCTGAACAATTCAAGATACTGGTTTGAGAATTTCACGTGTATGGAAACTTCAGATGAGTAAGTTTGGTGTATATGTAAGTGCCACTGCTTTAAAACAAAGGGGCCTGCTTGAAAGCAAGAGGCAGATAACTCATACACAGTGACAGTGTTTTGATTCCCCAACCACCTCTAGGTCTAGACCAATGAAAATAACTATGAGGGGCTTCCCTGTCCTGGAAAATCATACTAGTGTACATAACCACAGCATCCTATACATTAAACAGTATGGACAAAACTATAGCGTGAATCTGAGTATATCCTGCTAAACTCACACATTCTTGGAAAATACTAAAACTTGGAAAAATGAAAAACGAGTGCCTGGTTATTTGATTGAAACTGAGTATTCTCATTACTGAACCACAAAAAAAGGAGACTCAGAATATTTGAAAAGACTATTTCAGGCTCAACTTTATACCTGATTAAAATCAAGCTGTATAAATAAAGTTACTGACCTAGAAATGAGAAGATAAATTTAAAAAGTGATGCTTTCTACTTATATTAAAAACATCTTTGGAAACCTCATATAGCTCTTCAAATTTTTAAGAATTCAACACTGCATTGGTTATCAAAATCCTGCGAGTGTCTCAATGTGGGTCTGCCTGCAATGCGGCAGATCCGGGCTCAATCCCTGGGTCAGGAAGATACCCTGGAGAAGGAAATGGCAACCCATTCCAGTACTCTTGCCTGGAAAATTCCATGGATGGAGGAGCCTGGTAGGCTACAGTCCACGGGGTCGCAAAGAGTTGGACACGACTGAGCGACTTCACTTCTTTCACTTTCTTTCTTTTACACAAGGAGACCAAATTTAGAGTCATAGTTTTCACAGTTTTTCTGAAAACTGTGAGCCTTTTGTCTAAGTTTTGTGAATGAAGTCAGTGGTGAGGGAGGAGAATGTAGAAATCAGATAAAAGCAGAATTACTCTGAATCAAGGGATCTGGGTCTTGGAATCCAGGTTCTTGACCATGCCACCTGCTCTTCCATTTCTCAGGAGGTGCCATGAAATTTGGAGCCCTGAGTGCCATGCATAATGTAGTCTGCAAAGCATCAGTTCAGTGTTTGTTTCCCATCTTTAGGACAGCACTCAAGTCAGGGGTCCAGCAGTTAGGAAAAGCACCTTAAAAAATGCTCTCAAGAAAAGCACAGGCATCTCAACTCACTGAGTGAGAGACAAGGTAGCTTTCTGCTGGAAAAGATATGATAAATCCAGGGTCAGCTGCGCCTCTAGCTTTGAGTAGGGGCAATGAGAGATATAATGGAGACTTTTGTCCTTAGCATAGTCCCTGGCAAAAAGCCACTTACAGTTCTTACTATGACTTCAGTTCCTGCTACTCTGGGCATGATCCCCGCTATAACCGCCACTGCTGCTCCTACTAGTCTCTCTTAACTGTTGCTCCGCTACTGTCCAGGTGGTGCTAGTGGTAAAGAACCTGCCTGCCAACGCCAATCAAGGAGACATGAGAGACAAGGGTTTGATCCCTTGGTTGGGAAGATCCTCTGGAGCAGGAAGGTAACCCACTCTAGTATTCTTGCCTGGAGAATCCCATGGACAGAGGAGCCAGTCCATTGGGTGGTAAAGAGTCGGACATGACTGAAATGACTTAGCATGGGAGCATTGCCGCTGCCATTGTTTTCCTTTTCACCCCAAAAGCAAAGCATGGTGATCAAAAGGAAAAATGAGGACAGACCCCTTATTTCATCTTCCATTTACACTTCAAATTTTCAAAATTTATTGTGATGGAGTAATAAAAATCAATGAATAAGGATGGTTGCATCTATCCATTTATTGGCATTGTGTCTATCTATAAAGTAACTGAGCATAGAGTATCTCACTTTATTCCCACAGAAACTCTAGGAGGTGAATACTTTCATTATGCCCATTTTAAGGATGAAGAAACGGAGTCCCAGAGGGGTCAATCAAATTGCCCACGGTAACAGGCCTACCAAGTGAAAAAAGTAGGACTAAGTATTCTGTTCATATTATTAATACAATTCTTCTGGAATTTCAAGAAGCATTGAGATTGTGTTTGTTATTTATTTTTTATTTTTATTTTTTTTGGCTTTGTTGGGTCTTATTAATAGTTGGGGCACTCAGGATCTTGTTTCGTCATGCGGATCTTTTATTTTTTAGGTTCAGGGATTCTCTTTTTTGCCTTATACAGTTCATGGGGTTCTCAGGGCAAGAATACTGGGCCACTCCCTCCTCCAGTGACCATGTTTTGTCAGAACTCTCCACTATGACCTACCCATATTTAGTGGCCTTGCATGACATGGTTCTTAGCTTCACTGATTTACACAAGCCCCTTTGCCAAGACAAGGTCATGATCCATAAAGGGGATGAGAAGGGTAGATGGCATCACCAACTCAATAGACTTGAATCTGAGCAAACCCTGGGAGATAGTGAAGGCGTGCTGGCATGCTGCAGTCCATGGAGTCACAAAGAGTCAAACACAACTTAGTGAATGAAAACAAGGGATTCTCTAGCTGTGGAGCACGGGCTTAGTTGCCCTGCAGCATGTGGGATCTTAGTTCCCTGACCAGGAATTGAACCTTCAAGGCAGGTTCTTAAACACCGGAACCACAGGGAAGTCCCCCTCCTTTTCTTTTTAAAACTTATCATGAAAGCTTCTTCTTGCCTGACTCCCTTGCCTAACACCATTGCTCACCTCCTGTCCTTCCCATGTTCTTTCATGACAGTGGCACCATGTGCATGCAACAATGGAATGGCCTTGGCCTTAGTGGAAAGTTAGTGCCCACGATTATTGTTGATGATTTTTGCAAGGAGTGCATAAAACAAGACTATCTTGACTTTGAAAGCAGTTTACAAATCCTCAGTTCTGCTGGGAAAAAGACACCACTTATCATCCTAGAAATTTCAGAAGGACCAACTAATGGCCTAGGGAGCACCTATGGGCCACCCACAAAACTCATGGTAAACCAAAAAAAAGAAATAGTGACCTTAGGAAAAAACTTCTGTTAAGGTTCATACCATTTCTGCCCTTTATTGTGCCCATCTTTGCATGAAATGTTCCCTTGATATCTGTAATTTTCTTGATGAGATCTCTGTCTTTCCCATTCTACTGTTTTCCTCTATTTCTTTGCAGTGATCATGAGGAAGGCTTTCTTATCTCTCCTTGCTATTCTCTGGAACTCTGCATTCAGATGGGTATATCTTTCTTTTTTCTCCTTTGCCTTTAGCTTCTCTTCTTTTCTTAGCCATTT
>SJYC01043493.1:0-11138 GCA_006408675.1 Madoqua kirkii
CGCTAGCTCTTTGTATAGTCCACCTCTCATGTCCATACGTGACCACTGGACACTTACTGAGTGCCTTATCGGGGGATGATCCCTGTGCTAGTTGTTGCAGATGTAAAGATGAAGAGACTTGTTCCCTGTTAGTTAAAAACATCTAGAAGACTCACTTGGAACTGGCTTAAGGCCAAAGATCAGTTGACAAGAAAAACTTTTGTTTGAGGTTTGTATTAGGCAGTGTTTCACCATCAACCAGGCTCTGGGAGAGAAAGACCTTACTTACTATTGCTTATTATATGACATGTGGCAGGGGTGTTCCACAGCCACTCTGAGTTCCAGATTTCTCATCGATTACATTAATAATTATTATGGATTTATAAATGAGCACCATCATTCTCTCAACAACCCTCTGCTCTCTTCAGCCGATCTTAGCGTGTCTAAAATTTTTAAAAACAAAATAGTTGAAGAATAATGGAATGAATTCAACAAAGACTCTTGTCTGCTAGGGGCAGTATTTATTCTTTGCCAAAATGCTCAAAGGACCCTATAGGATGACTCAATATTTTATGTAGTGTTAGGTCTGAGTATACTTATTAAGAAAAACGGCAGAACTGTAACACATCAAAGTACTCCAGAACCAGGTGTGGTGCTCTGCGGCAGCGATCGTAGACTCTTGGGCTCCAGAATTCTATCAGCACATTTAACAGAACGGTCCTGTGAGCAGATCACAGACTCTGCACTTCTTATTTGAGTCTTATGTTACATAGAATCTCTCATTGCCCAAGAGTAAAAACAGCCTTCATGGAGTCAGGCATCAAACAGAGGCGCGTAGTGGCTAATCCCACGGTTCTTCAGTGGTTACTTGTCAACTCTGTAGTCAGTGCATAATTTAAAACAGACATCTTCATGCATTATTCAGTAAAACCAAACCTGGAATACAATGTGTGGATACCACATTGCCTGAGGGGAATTTGCTGCCTTTGATTACTTGTCCATTTCCTTCCCCCAGAGTTTCAAATATCCAGTTACAAGATTATCCAGTGATCTAAATGACAGTTTTATTAATGTCCCCATCCAATTGTGTTGACATTGTTGTTTCCTGTGTTCACTTATCTTCCAAATACCTCACAGGATGGGCAGCTCATGAACATTCTTGTTGAATTTACAACATTGTCCCAACTGGATCTGACACGTGAGTTATTCTGATTATACATCTCCATATTTAGGCAAAAGTCTTGTTGCTTCACTTTCTATCTTAGAAGAGAGAATTTTAGTTGACAAATCTTTCAGCTTCGGTATTTTTAGCGGAAAACTTCTGAAATGGAAATTTCGATATCCAAAACACTTTTGGAAATAATAGCTAAGCAGTGAAGTATTTCTGCTATTGACTGGATAGCATCCTATAATATGGTAGGCTAATGAATTTACATATATTGCATTAAAAAAAGAAAAAAGCTTTAGAATGCCCTTTCTGGCAGCCAGTCTCAGGTTTGGGTGAGTGCTCCCCAATCCAATTGGGCAAATGTTCACAAAAAGTTTATTCTCTGCTTTACTTTTTCTACCTTCTGCTGCCTTTTGACTTCTATTGAGGCGTATCATTAAGACCCTCCTAATTCTATTTGCCCTTGACCAGAAGGTGAGTGAGATTTAGTTCCCTGACCAGCAATTTCAGGTGGCTCAGTGGTAAAGAATCCACCTGCCAATGCAGAAGACATGGGTTTGATCCCTGGGTCAAGAAGATCCCCCATAGGAGGAAATGGCAACCCACACCAATGTTCTTGCCAGGAGAATCCCTTGGACAGAGGAGCCTGGCAAGTTATGGTCCATGGAGTCACAAAGAGTGGACATGACTTAGCAGCTAAACAACAACAACAACAACAACAACAACAAAAAGTAAGTACTTTGCTTGGAGTGGCTCTCCAGGTCATACTCACACTCTCCCTTTGTAAACAACAAGCAAACAAAAAACAAAAAGAGCTTTAGGTACCTAGGCCGTTTACAGATGTGCTAGTTTTGTTTCCTGAAAAAGTATGCTGAAGTGGGAAGAAAAGGAGCTGCATTAGTTTCCAGTTGCTGGAACAAATGACTGCAAATTGGGTGTCTAAAAACAGCAGAGAGGTTTTTTCTCTCACAGTTCTGGAGGCTAGAAGTCTGAAGTCACGGTGTCAGCCATGCTCCCTCCAAAGGCTCTCATGGGGACATCGCTGGCAGCCCAGAGGCTCCATGCTTTTACTTCAAGGGGCACAGGCTCGATCCCTAGTCAGAGAACTAAGATCCTGCATGCTGTACAGTGTGGCGAAAAAACCGAAACAAATCATACCAAGACAAATCCAACAACAACAACAACAACAAAGGCACTGGTGGAGAATCCTGCCTTGTCTCTTCCAGCTTCTGGTGGCTTCAAGTGTTTCTAGGATTGTTGTTATCTCCGGTCTCTGCCTCTGTCATCACATGACTTGTTGCCTCCTTCTCGTATCGTCTCTTTTCTGTATGCATCTTATACGGTCATTGTATTTTGGACCCACCTGAATAATTCAGATCTCATCTGAGGATCCTGACTTAATTATATCTACAGAGACCTTTTTTCAAAATAAGATCACATCCACAAGTTCTGGTGGTTACGATGTAAGCATGTCTTTCCGGGGTCCACCGTTTAACCCACACTCTAAGCTAAGGTCTTATTGCTCATCATTTCACTTGGGTGTATATAACCCATTTCATTTGTCCTGTTGGTGTTGGTTGCTCAGTTGCGTCTGATTCTTGGCGACCCCATGGACTGTAGTCCACCAGGCTCCTCTGTTCATGGAATTCTCCAGGCAAGAATATTAGAGCAGGTAGCCATTCCCTTCTCCAGGGGATCTTCCTGGCCCAGGGATCAAAGCTGGGTCTCCTGCACTGCAGGAGGGTTCTTTACCATCTGAGCCACCGGAGTATCTATACTATCAGTCACAGAACCTCTCAATTCACTCCAAAAACCTCTTACTCCACAGAATGAAGAAGTTGGTTCAGTTCAATATCAATAATTTATCTTGGAGATATTTGCACACACATCCTGAAAATGGCCAAGCTACTTTTTTCCAATAGGTGCGTTTGTTTTTAGGCAAATAAGTTGCTGAAATAGACCAGTCCCTTTCCCAAGAGATTTGTTAAAAGTTGAGAAACCTTTTATCTGCAATTCAGTGGAAGTCACCACTAGATGGCAGGCTTGGCTCATTAGAGAGCATCAATCTTGTCTAATGCAGTTTCTCCAGAAGTGATTACACTTTAGACCACACTTCTTTTTGCTTCCCTTTAGATGCAGCACAGTTAAAATACTAACATACATGTGAATAAATTTCTACTCCATAAGAAGAGAAGTGAGACTCTGAATTAAAACAAAAATACAAGGCATTTTTGAGAAAAGCATTTTGAGAGTCTCAGGCATTTTGAGAAATCTTCATGTTTTCTTTATTTTGGGCTCAAGCTGTAATTAAAAGAAAAACAAACAGCTATTTTGCCTTATCTATATCCTCTTTTCTTTGGTGCCATGATTCTCCACCTTGGCTGCACCCTGGAATTCTCCGGGGAGTTTGGAAAGGCACGGATGCCTGGCTGCTGCACGAGATTCTGATTTGCCAGGGCTTTGGGGCTAGAGAGAGGTGAAAAGCAGCATGGTTCTGAGGAAGGCATAGGAAAATGCTCTGGAATAAACAGACATAGTGAGGTACAGAAAAGACGCAGCGATGAGGGGAAGAGGGCTGAGAAGGTAGAAGCTGACACAGGAGGAGAAACCACGTCACCCTAGTGAAAGAGAACAGCTGTTGCTGAGTGGGACCGTTCACGTTTCTCTTATTGTCCCAGGTGCCCGTCTAGGGCGCCTTCATGACTTGAGGCAGCCTGTGAACCTCTGTTTCTTGTGTCCACAAAGGCAGCACGGAGCACCTTTCACTGGATAGGATGCGCACACCTTGAGCTTTTCCCAGTTTTATCCCGTCTCTTGGACCTGTGAGGGCTCAGGGGACTTGAGCACAGTGGATTAAACTCATCTTCTTGTTGTTGTTTAAAGCTACAAGGTGACCCACTCATGGTGAACTCAGGGCTCAGTAGACCCAGAACCACTAGGCCAGTGGCCCCCAACTCTGACCCTGCCCAACCCCGAACTGAGGTTCCTGAAAGTCCCTGTGTGTTTCTTTTAAACATTAACTTTTATAAATTTATGTCAAATAGTGCGTCATAAGAGGTATCTCATGGGAAGACGAAACATGGATCACTCAACTTCCCTTACTGCCCCCACCCTTTTAAGGGAATTATTTTTGTGACTACCAGTTGGGAACACCGTGCAGAAGGAGATGAATGGTTTTCAGCCAAGATGGGACAATACTCCCATGTCTCAGAAATGGAGTCTGGGATTTTAGCAATTCTTCATCTAGAACAAGATAATATATGCAAAGAGAAGAATCAGAGTTTATGCCAGTCATTCTCAACATTAAGGACCCAATGAGATCCCATTTTAAACATACTGACGCTTGATTCTAGTGACACAAATTTTGACTTAATGGATGTGGGATGTGCTCTGGGAATTTTTTATAAAAGCATCTGAGGTTATGCTGATGTGCAGCTAAGACTGAGAACGTTTGGCCTACACACTCCTTGTAATCCACACAATTACAGCTATCATTTTCTTTTCTTTAAAAAAATTTTAATTAAAGTATAGTTGAATTACAATGCTGTGTTGGTTTCTGGTATACAGCAAAGCGATTCAGTTACACATATATATTAATATATATATTCTTTCTCATATTCTTTTCCATTATGGTTACTAGATATTGAATATAGTAACCAATGCAATGGACATGAACTTGGGCAAACTTTGGGAAATGGCGAGGGACAGGGAGACCTGGTGTGCTGCAGTCCATAGAGTCACAAAGAATAGGACATGACTGGGCGACTGAACAACAAAAACATTGAATATGGTTCCATGTGCTGTACAGTAGGACCTTGTTGCTTATCTATTTTATATATAATAGTTTGCTTCTGCTAATCCCAAATTCCTAATTTATTCCTCCTTGCTGCCTTTATCCTTTGATAACTCTAAGTTTATTTTTAATGTCTGTGAGACTGTTACTACTTTGTGAATACGTTCATTTGTATCATATTTTAGATTCCACATATAAATGATATTATATAATATTTGTCTTTCTCTGTCTGATTTACTTCACTTAGTGTAATTATCTGCAGGTCCATCCAGTTCAGTTTGGGCTCTCAGTAGTGTCCGACTCTTTGTGACCCCATGAACCATAGCACGCCAAGCCTCCCTGTCCATCACCAACTCCCAGAGTTTACTCAGACTCATGTGCATTGAGTTGGTGATGCCATCCAACCATCTCATCCTCTGTTGTCCCCTTCTCCTCCCGCCTTCAATCTTTCCCAGCATCAGGGTCTTTTCCAGTGAGTCAGTTCTTTGCATCAGGTGGCCAAAGTATTGGAGCTTCAGCTTCAGCATCAGTCCTTCCAATAATATTCAGGACTGATTTCCTTTAGGATTGATTGGTTGGATCTCTTTGCAGTCCAAGGGACTCTCAAGACTCTACCACAGTTCAAAAGCATTAGTTCTTCAGTGCTCAGCTTTCTTTCTCCAGGTCCATCCATGTTGCTGTAAATGACATTATTCCATTCTTTTTTATGGCCAAGTAATATTCCATTGTATACATATATCACATCTTTGCACATTCCTCCCTCGATGGACACTTAAGTTGCTTCCACGATTTGGCTGTTGTAATAGTACAGCCATCATTTTCTGTGTCCCACTAATGTTCACAGATAGGAACACTATTCAGATAGAAATATTTCTTTTACCTCGTTTGCAAAATATCTTTGGAAAAGACAAAGATGCACTTAGAACATACATATATACAATGTCTCCTAGATTATTTCTAAAATATATTTAGAGTTTATTTTTTCCTTCATTAATATTTCTTCCTAAAGCTAGAGGAAAGATGGAGAAATATTTATTGGTTTCGTGAGTGTTTGTCTATCACCCACTCTGTGCCCAGCACTGTTCTATCAGCTCCTCATGCTGTATTTTTTCATACCACCCATGGCAGGATCTCATGCTCTGATTTCCATGGTTAATGAGAGATGGAAGCTGCTGCACTCAGAACAGTCACATAAAGTCCAAAACAAAGTATCAGTAAAACACCTGTGGTGGTTTGCAGCTGCTTGACAAGTGTGGATTCACTGAGTTAAATTCTCTCTGAGAAACGCAACACATGTTAAACAACAATAAACACCCCCAAACCTATCCAAATGGCACTTTGCTGTTTCATGGTGCTGGGAGAGTGGTTAGGGAAAATGTCCTAAGTTTATTGCAGGTGTTTATCATCAAAGTGGAATCCCATTTCCAAGTTTTTGTTTTGAAAGCTGGTATTCAGAAAGATTTCAGAGATGTTTTCTGGTGTTGTTCATCACTTCATGTTACCAAAATTCATTTCATTTCTGTAAACATATTATGTGTAAAGTGATAAGCCACAAAGTGTTTGTAAAATGTCCATGCTCACTGACTCACTGAAAAAGGAAACACCAAGTTAAAAACTTGGTAGCTAAATTAAAGTGACCTCACAAGGCATTGCGTTAGCTGTACTATGTTGGTGTTTATCCTTTCTAGCATCACGGCATCTGGCCCCATCACTTCATGGCAAATAGATGGGGAAACAATGGAAAGAGTGAGATACTTTATTTTCTTGGGCTCCAAAATCACTGCAGATTGTGACTGCAGCCATGAAATTAAAAGATGCTTCTCCTTGAAAGAAAAGTTTTGACCAACCTAAACAGCATATTGAAAAATGGAGACATTACTTCGCTGACCAAGGACCAAAGTGTCCTTTGGTTTTTCCAGCAGTCATGGATGGATGTGAGAGTTGAACCGTGAAGAAGATTGAGCACCAAAGAACTGATGTCTTCAAACTGCAAAGAGGATGCTTGAGAGTCCCTTGGTCTGCAAGGAGATCAAACCAGTCAATCCCAGAGGAAATGAACTCTGAGTATTTATTGGAAGGACTGAACTGAAGATGAGGCTTCAGTACTTTGGCCACTCGATGCAAAGAGTGATTAGAAAGGACCTTATGCTGAGAAGGATTGAGGGCAGGAGGAGAAGGGGGCAACCAAGGATGAGATGGTTGGATGGCATCATTGACTTGATGGACATGATTTTTAGCAAACTCCAGGAGATAGGCAAGGACAGGGAGGCCTGGCATGCTGCAGTCCACAGAGTTGCAAGGAGTCAGACACGACTTAGTGACCGAACATTAGCAACAGTTACCAGAGTTGTCAGACTTAGCAAATAAAAAATACTGTCAATGGTGCATGGGACATATACTAAAAATCGTATTTGATATTTGTCTGAAAATAAAATTTAACTGGATGTTTCATTTTACTTGACCTTCCTGTCACCTTAAGAAGCCTTTCTGATCTTTCACCACTGAATATTCTGGAGTTGAAAGCTGATGAAATTAGAAGATTGGGATTAACATACACACTACTCTATATAAGACAGGTAACCAACAAGGACCTACCATATAGCACAGAGAACGCTGTTCGGTCTTCTGTAATAACCTATATGGAAAAAGGACCTGAAAAAGAATGAGTAGGTGCATATATATCATTGAATCAGTATGATGTACATCTGAAACTAATACAGCATTGTAAATAAACTCTATTCCAATAAAATAAAAAAAAAGCCAATGATTGTCATAAAAATTTGCCCAGAACTACAGTTTTTCTCTTTTGATAACTTCAAGTTTAGTATAAAGGAGTTACAGCTTTATACCTTTCTTGCCCCTTGTCAAACTCTGGTGAAAATCATCGGTGTCCATCCTGACCTGATTCATCTTCTGCTCCTTCTTTTTTTAATATTTAATTATTTAAATAGCTTCCCTGGTGGCTTAGACTGTAAAGAGTCTGACCACAATGTGGGAGGCTTAGGTTCAATCCTTGGGTTGGGAAGGTCCCCTCGAGGAGGAAATGACAGTCCATTTCAGTAGGCTTGCCTGAAGACTTCTGTGGACAGAGGAGCCTGGTGGACTACAGTCCATGGGGTCACAAAAAATTGGACACAACTGAGCAACTAACACTTTCACTTTTCATTTATTTGGCCGCATTGGGTCTTAGTTGCTGCGTGCATGATCTTTATTGCACCATGGGGGAGTTTCCATTGCAGGGCACACACTCTCTAGTTGTGGCTGTGGGCCCAGCAGTTGCAGTGTGTGGGCTTAGTTGCCCCATGGCATGTGGGATCTTAGTTCCTTGACCAGGGAGGGATAGAACCCATGTCCTCTGCATTTCAAGCAGATTCTTAACCACTGGGCCACCAGGAAAGTCCCTGACCTGATTGATTTTAGAAATGAGAACTTGCAGCAAAGACTATTCCCCTGTATTCATATTGCAGCCATGAAATTAAAAGATGCTTACTCCTTGGAAGGAAAGTTATGACCAACCTAGACAGCATATTGAAAAGCAGAGACATTATTTTGCCAACAAAGGTCTGTCTAGTCAAGGCTGTGTTTTTTTCAGTAGTCATGTATGGATGTGAGAGTTGGACTGTAAAGAAAGCTGAATGCTGAAGAATTGATGCTTTTGAACTGTGGTGTTGGAGAAGACTCTTGAGAGTCCCTTGGACTACAAGGAGATCCAACCAGTCCATCCTAAAGGAAATCAGTCCTGAATATTCATTGAAAAGACTGATGCTGAAGCTGAAACTCCAATACTTTGGCCACCTGATGGGAAGAACTGACTCATTTGAAAAGACCCTGATCCTGGGAAAGACTGAAGGTGGGTGGAGAAGGGGATGACAGAGGATGAGATGGTTGGATGGCATCACTGACTCAATGGACATGAGTTTGAGTAAGCTCCGGGAGCTGGTGATGGACAGAGAGACTGTGTGCTGCGGTCCATGGGGTCGAAAAGAGTCAGACACGACTGAGCGATTGAACTGAACTGAACTGAACTGATGCATACTGAGGCCTGTCTCTGCTAAGCTGCTCTTGTCATTTGGACCCAACTGCTCTGCTTGACCACATCTTTCTGATTTTCTGAATGGGTTTTAATATATCCGAGGACTTCCCTGGTGGCTTATATGGTAAAGAATCTGCCTGCAATGCAGGAGATCTAGGTTTGATCCCTGGATTGGGAAGATCCCCTGGAGAAGGAAATGGCAACCCTCTCCAGTATTCTTGCTGGAGAATTCCACGGTCAGAGAAGCCTAGTTAGGCTACAGTTCATGGAGTTGCAAAGAGTAAGACACGACTGAGTGACTAACACTTTCACACACTTTCAGTGCTAACAAACTGTAAACTGTCGAATTTAGTTAGATAACTCTGAATGATGTCTCATCACTAGACATTCAGGAGCTGGATATCAATTTTGAACTCATTTATTTTGGTGTTTAAAATTGGATATTTGGTCAAATGTAGAAAAAAATTTTAAATGTGATGTGGAGTGGTATCTGCTTCAGGAATTGTCTGTGGAACTGGAATTTGTAATCATTGGACACGACAACTTATTTTTCAGACATTTGGCAGGGCAGCAGGAAAAAGCTTGAGTGTAAGTTTTCATAAAACTGTCTTGTAAAAGAGAGCTTTTTGTTCAGATCTCATTAACTGATGCTCTGTAAAATTCTTATGAGGGTTTGACAGAAACTTATTCAGAATTACTAAGTTAAATTATGTTATCAGTTACTATTATCTGAGTCCCTTGAATTAAAAGGTGGATTTGTAATCACTGGACCCCTAGGGAAGTTCTTCAGTTATTATTTTTAAGGTATGGATATAAGAGGCATAGAAATTGCAATCTATGCATGCTCTGAATTTCTGCAAAGATTGGGTTTTGGAAGCAAAAATTTTAAGCTGATCAATTAAAAAGTGCATTTTAATTAAAGGTGGTGGATATTTGGCTGAGCAACCAGTAGATATTTTAGGGCTTCCCATGCGGTGCTAGTGGTAAAGAATCCACCTGCCAATGCAGGAGACATGAGTTTGATCCCTGCGGGGGTAGATGCCCTGGAGAAGGAAATGGCAGTCCACTCCAGTGTTCTTGCTTAGGAAGTTTCATGAGCAGAGGAGCCTGGTGGGCTACAGTCCATGAGGCCCCAGGGAGTCGGATGCAGCGGAGCGACTGAGCACATGCACGCAAGCTGTGATTATCACAAAAGAAAATCACAACGTGCTTTTCACAGCCACGCGGCAGAAACTTCACTTGGTCTCTGGATAAAGGGCTGGTGGGCCGTGTCGCAAAAGGCTGTGGGACAGCATTATTGTGGGTGTCACGTTTGGTCTGGCCTTCTGTCTTGGAGGTTCTTAAACTGGATTTTAGCAGAACAGGGGGAGCAGATCCATCTCTCATGAGCAGGCTTGTTATTAATAAATAAGCTCACGAGACAGAGGGATAAAATCAGAATGTCTCTGTCTACCTCTCCAGCTGCGTCTCAAGTGCTCTCCCACACTCTTCCTCCTGCTCCAGGGACTAGAGTTTTCCTTTACTACCTGAATGTTCTATGCTCTTTATTTCCTATCAATTTCTTTGTATGTGGTTTCCTTTTCCAAGGATTTTGGTCTCTGCTATAAACACCCCCATCTCTCTCTATCTGACTCTCTCTCTCACACACACACATGCACGAGCACACACACACACACCCTTCTGGTCCTCAAGCTCCGTGACTATCATATGTGGTGTTTCTCCTCCTTATAATTGTTCATTCAGCATCTACCTCACCTGCTAGGTTGCAACGTCCGTGTGGGCAGACGGGATCTAACACTGATGAAGGCACGGTGACTGTGGAATTCCTTGCTGTGCCTTCCATGCCCCTCGGTGGGTTTGGGAGCTCAGATCTCACTTCTGTCAAATGATTATGCTGGCCATCAGTGGGCATCTCTCAGTGAGTGTCAAGAAAGATCATCATTTTGTTTCTTGTCGTTCAAATGTGCTCATTCAGAGATTTCTGCCAGTGTCCAAGCAGAGAGAGGAAGTAGCATCATGACTTAGGTTTGTGATTATCATCCCCAGTTATAGATACTGGGGGTAAATGCCTGTCCTGGACTGGCTCCAGTCTGAGCAGCATGGTATGTGCCAGCTAGAGTGACTGGGCATTGTTACACTGTAAACCAACTGGCCATTTAATTTTT